>KE506329.1:109906-122338 GCA_000441515.1 Elaeis oleifera
AAGATGGAGATCAACAGGTTTGATGGAAGAGCAATTTCTCCTTGTGGCAGGCGAGGGTGAAAGACGTGCTCACCTAGTAAGAGTTGATCCATGCTCTCTTGTGCGAGGAGAAGCCAACTACCATGGAGGTACAAGATTGGAGACGACTCCAGATGTAGGTGGTGAGTACCATCCGTATGTATATAGTGGATGAGATGGTGATCCATATGCTTGGTGAGACTTCTCCGATGATGCTGTAGTCAAAGCTCGAGGAGTTATACATGGCGAAGTCTCTCACCAACATTCTCTTCCTTTGGAGGTAGTTCTACCAGCTGTGGATGACTGAGGGACAGAGCATGCAGGAGCATCTCAGCTACTTTCGAAAAATTCTTACCAATCTCTTCAGCATTGACTAGAAAGTTGAGGAGAAGACCAGGGCGCTGATCTTGCTAGCGTCGCTTCTCCCTTCGTATGAGTCCTTGGTGACTACTCTTTTAGTGGAGAAGAGCACCATCAAGATGGACGAGGTCACTACGGCGATTCTCCAAAACGAGATTCTCAGGAGGGAGAACCCAGCTTTGAGCTCAGGTGGCGGCAGCTCAGCTTTGGTGGTTTCTGGAGGAGCAGGAGGCGACAGACAGAGCAACAAGAGATCGTGATGAGGGCGTCCAAGTCCAGGATGAGAGACTTGAGCAAGACCAAATGTTACCGGTGTGACGAGTTGAGGACAGTCGGGGCATCTAGCTAGAGACTGCCGTCAACTCAGGGATCGAACGAGGGTTACTGCAATGATGGCCAGTAGCGACTCAAAGAATGATGTCCTTGAGATATCTGACGAGGTATCTACTTCTTCCCAACAGTGGATTTTAAATTCTGCATGCACTTATCATATATGTTGCAGAGAAGAGCAGTTTGACTCCCTAGAGAGCAATGAGGGCACTGTTTATCTGCCAGATAGATCGAGCTGTGCAATCAAAGACATCGAGACAGTCAGCTGGAGGATACATGACGGTGCAGTGAGGAGATTGGAGGAGGTCCGATACATACCCGATTTCAAACGGAATCTTATCTCACTGAGCAGACTGGATTTGAGAGGCTACAGAATGGTAGCTGGTTGAGAAATCCTGAAGGTATAGCACGGCGATAGGGTTATTCTAAAGGAGAAGAAGAGGACAAGAGGACATTACTACCTGACGGGGAGCCCAGTGCGAGGTGGAGCTTCAGGAGCCAAGAGGAGTCCAGTGTAAGGTGAAGCTCCAGGTGGAGGTGGATCGGGACTAGATGGGAGACTCGAGAGGACGAAAGGTAACGTCGCAGGATAAGATTTCTATTGCCACAGGAAGATACCCCGAGCAGGTCTTGGTCAGAGTGGACACAGCCCATGATGGAGGTGGGATCGAGTGGCCTGGCTCGACTCTCATGTTTATCCATCCATGAGATAGCAAGCATGCCCCAAGGCATGGAGGTGAGACGGATCACAGACTCTCAGAGATAGATGGAGACCGAATATCAAATCGAGGTGGAGATTGTTAGAAATATGCCTCAAGATTCGATCCACATTGAGCCCACAGCGAGGTCCAGGATGATGAACGGAGTCCAACGAGCCCAAGAACAGTACAAACGGAGTCCAAACGGTAAAGATACGTACGAAAGAAGACTCGAAGCAGTGGCACGGCGCACGAGGCGGCGACGGCCGGCGGCGGTGGTCGGGCTCGACAGAGACGCCGCACGGGCAGGTGCGCACGGCCCAAGTGTGGCGGGCCCAACGTGGGCGCACGCGGGCTAGCCCAGCACCTCTGCACGGTCCACCGTAGACCGTGGGGTGCTAAGCGGTCCATGGGGCCACGTGGACCGAACACGCGGTCCACGTGCGGTCCAAAAATTTTTATGCAATCTGACGGTCCAGATCCCAGCCATTCATGATTGAACGGCTGAGGTTGATTCCGAGTTTGATCAGGTGATCAGTGGCCCTAATGTGCGCGATCGGACGGCTTTGGTGCGAGCCGATCACGATCGGACGGCCACGGATAGTTCTAGACTTGATTGGGACTCTATTTTTTAGTATAACAGTATTTAAAATTTTTGAAGTCTATATAACTCCGATTAACAAGCCGTCAGTTGCGTTGGAGAGCTGATGACATCTTGGATGTGCAAAAAGGCTTCAAGAGAGATTTCAGAGAGCTTTTGTGAGAGTTTTGGGACTTCTTGTTGAGAAACTCTTGTACAAAGGTTGAGTGGTGAGTTCTTATTGTATTGATTTTATTTTATTCTCTCATAGTGAAACTTGTACGTCCCGTGGAGGTAGGCTTGAGACTGATCCATATATTTATATTGTGTTTTTTATTTTATTTCTTCTTTCTTTCTGCTGCACCGTGTGGTATCGAATCCTGCACATCACAATCTAATCATCCAAATTCAATCCATCCGAATTGTCAGACATTGTCATCTAACCACCTGTGTCCTTTTATATCTCCATAGTTTTCTAGCATCGATTGTGATTACTTTGGGTTTTATGATGATTGGTATTGATTCTGTAGGGGAGCAATCATCATGGCAGAAAGACACCGAGCAAGGTGCTCTATACCCTAATCTATAAATTGAGATGTGGGTTGGTACACATTATGTTTGATTCCATTACTAGTACAAGTAAAAATTTCTGTATACAATCACTGATGTGGATCAATGTATTATTGTAACATGTATTGCTGATTTTGGCTTTGCATCATTTGTCGTGTTGATTGCTAATAGGCTGCCGATCCAAATATATAAATATATATATTTCTTTGTTATATACATGTATCATATATTGATGATTTTGTTTGTTTGGAATATGATATCACATGCTTTTAAATTTGGCAAGAAATATAGCATGAAATTCTATTTTATTCGGTTAAAAGATAAAATTGAATAATTTGATGGTTGACTAAAATAATTTGGACGAGCCACATTGTGGATTGCTAATTATAAGCCAAACCATGATACTTTAGCTTGCTACCATGGGCTGAGGCATAGATATTATGGATTGCCGTCATAAATCCGAATATAGGTATTATGAATTGCTAGTCATAAGCCTAATCATGATACTTTGACTTGCTACTACGGGCCGAAACATGGAAATTATGATTTGCTAGCACGAGCCAAAGCATGAAATTATAACTTGCCACCATAAGCTGAAGAATAAAAGTATGGTTTGTTGCCATAGGCCAAAGCGTGGGATATTATGATTTGTCACCATGGACAAAAGCATGAAATTATGGTTTGTCAATTACAAGCCAAAGTATGATTGTGCATATTCCAAAACTAGAAAGTCAACTATTGATTAGATTCAGATCCTGTTGATGAAAAAGGAAGATGAGCTACTTGAAACTATTTTTGAATGGAAAGATGTTATTTTGCAATATGTGATGATATATCACTTCTAGATAGAATGGTTATTTGATCATAAATAATGTAGATTTGGATATTATTCTTCATCCGATCAATATTTGGTAATTTGCATGTGCTTTCAAGATATTTGCATTTATTCCAATATTGATTATTTGGTATTTCTAGATTTATTTTATTATATTGGTGTGGATGTGTAGAAATTTTTACTGATCTCTTGGCTCACATCACCTCTTCACTTCTCCTTTCATAGTCGCATGATGCTTATTACTTAGCTATGGTTTGGGACCACCAATAAAAGAATGAATAGCTAGAGCATCACAAACATCAATCAAATAACTAAATTTTATAGTTGAACAACCCTTATTACTTATGAATAATGGATTATTTTATCCTATAATTAAATGAGGTTTATATTGTCCAATTACATTGAGGTTGTGATGAATCCACATGTCTTGCATTTCTCTCGGATATTGCCCTAGGAAATGTGCAACCATGTCACATGGCCGACCAGGATGACATGTTTGGGGCATCACAAAGATATAACAGAGAGCAAGCCTCATTGTGGACATAGGCATACTCTTCAATCTTCACAGTGTATTTCACACGTGGAATGAGTAAACCAATGCTGTCCACCACCCAACAGACTATAAATAATAAGGGTTATACATTTTAAAGAAATAAATATAGCTCATCAGAAAATATCACAAAGATGGTATACACATCTATGGTAAATTTTACGGCATAAATGTTTTAATGAATGATGAATGAAAAAATAATCACAATGTTCTCAACCTTTCATGGGTAACAGAATAATATTACTTTGACAAGTAAACTAAAGGGAATGCAGACAAACCAAGTGGCACAGCCATCCACCATAAGCTTTGGATGAAGGTTTGAGTGCACGTACATAAAAATTCTACGACAAATCACATACAATAAGAATTGGCTGACTGAAAATCATCATATTCATTATTCTTTTTGTGCAATAATAAGTGGACTAATATGATGAGAGATGTGTATATGATGATGATGTCACCAGGGACAACAATTAGCAATTTTGATCTATTATGACCTTTGAAGCCTTTATGTTGCTGAATATGGAAAAGGATGATCTAACAACAATTATGTGGCTAGGAAGACAATAAAGCCAAATATTAAATTATACAAAGAACCAAGCTCTGCTAAGCTTCAATTTAAAATTAATTAGATAGATCTTTGTAATATTCTTACTTTCATAAGAATGAATTCCCAATATCTCAAAGGGCAGATCCAAAATGGTTACTGACAGTAGCAACTCCATTAACATGTTTACATTCAGAAGACCAAAACTATTACAGTGAAGCAAACATGAGAGCTAATGAATTGAAGAAATGACAGTGATGAGGAGAGAAGTGGCGGTGAAGTTGCAAAGACTTCATTCATCTATAAGACTTTCAGAAGACAAAGATCATTTGGATTAGCTTATGCACGAACTCTCCTTTGCAGCAATTAGGGTGAAGAAGGAAAGAGTGTCAAGGTGTATATTCTACCAATGTAGAATTACTTGAGGTGGATGTATCATTAAGGTTTAAAGAGAAAGAGGATGTGCTTCACTACATATAAGAAAAATTAGCTGCTTCGTACATAATACTGAAAATTAAATACAAGGGGGTGAGCTTTGGACAATGTTAAAGTTGTCCCATTTTGACCTAGAGCTCATGAGTTTGAAATACGAAACAACCTTTCCACATGCAAGGATAAAGCTATGCACATCTAACCCTTTTCAAATCTTGCAATGGAAGGATTCTGATGTATTGGGCCATCCTTTTAAATTGTAAATACAAAATATTTATTCTATTGAAATAACAATATAAATTGGACTAATAAGCACTGCAAATTAATTATATTTTTAACAACTAAATACGAACTTATGTGAGCTTCTGCCTGGTAAAAAATATAGATCGGAACTTTCCTTGATGCATGATTCCCCACCTGCTTTTCTTCATTCTGATAAAAGTGTTGAATTTAGGATCTTTTTGATCACCTAAAACAATAATGCCTTTAAATTTTTTTTAATATATGCTCTCAGAGATATGCCTTTTTGCATGTACATAACCAACCACAAAAAGTTGGGATGGTTAAGATGATTGAAGTTATGCACGTATATCCTTGTCAAAAATATAATTCGCCAGTCCATGTCCATCCAGTGATGTAGGGTTAACTCTACAGTCTTCCTAGGTTAATATACAACCAAGCCTGCAAAAAAACTTGCTACTCCATCCTTCCTTGAGTTTGGCAATTATGTAAGCTAGAAGAGCAAACACAAATTTAGAAGTTTATTTTAGGCCATTTGCACCTGAATCATCATTTTCGAAATCTACAAATGGCAGACTGAGGAACAAAATAGCACAAACGGGGGTGTAAATATATAAGGGAATACATCCAACAGGCATTTTTTGGAGAATGTACACGAAATAGGTGGGAAAACTTCACTTGACAAGTGAATAGTGCACAATGATTTCAGTTGCAAAGCTTGGAACAAAATGCAGTGGTTAATGTGTGATACTGTGGATGGATTCTTCTACTTGCATGTCAGATGATACCTGAGTATGAGGTACTTCTCTGACTCTCCAGGGTTCTTCTAATCAAATATGTATGTCTATCCTGATAACCATCAGGAAGAAGTACATGAGTACGTTTCTCTAACTCTTCATGGTTCCTCCTAGCCAAACATTCTGAAAGCCAGTGCCTGTGATTATAAATCAATATGTATCTCAAACTGGCACCGTGCTATCTAATTACATTCTTGTGTTTCTATCCTAATAATATTAGGTAGAAGTTTAGAAAATTTCTTCTTCTCTTTCTTATGTTTGGGCAGAAAATCATGAACATCTAGATTGAATTTTAGAACTCGTACACACTGCACCACCCTCCTCTGTATGTTGCCATTGAACATCGTCAAAGTTGACTCAGCCATGTCACAGAAGTTGCCTGGGTCAGGTATGTTATTTTACTTTCTAACACTACCCTTTCATAATCTTCTCCTCTTACCTATGTCACTTACTTAGACAACCCATGAATCCCAATTATATGTTTCAAAATGGTGTAAAACTGATAGACATGATGTTTTAGAAACATTCCTTCATGCAGCACTTTTAATGAAGGTATGCATCTTTTCAGGGGAAAAAAAAAGCCACGAAAGAAAGGATGCACCTGTTGGTAGTTGCTCTACCAAGAGATGAGTCTCTTCGAGACATCCCCATGATAAAATCAACTAAAAAATATAAAATAATTAAATTTTGAATCACTACAAAGTTAAAAAAAAATCAAAAGAAATAACTATAAAACTCCAACAGCATCTAATATGGTTTTGCTGAAACACAACTTGGTGAATTTATTTGTGGCCCAGTGATGGTATAAACTTTTTCAGCCATTACAAACTAGCAAATTTGATTAAAAGGGAATAGAAGGGAAGTAGAAGGTTCATAAATATATGGTCAGAAAATTTCCATTTTCCTAGTTAAAGTGCAATACTTATAGCAAGATGGTGCTACCATCTCATGCTGAGTTGCAGTTGGCTGGACATATTTGTTCCAGTCGTCCAAACATCTCCCATGTAATTCAAATTGGAGAACAGTGAAATTGCAGATTGAATGTCAGGGTTCATACTTCATGGCATGATGCTGGCTTGTGGAACCAACACATATCTTGATCGCAGCAATGTTGAGGGATAGCGGTATCATGCTATTATGCTGGGAAACTTAACCAGCACTTAGCTTAAAAGCAAGGAAGCAATGGATATTACTCAATCAATCAAAACCTATTACAAACATTGCCCAATCATTGTTACTTATTAAGAATGTACCCTTACATGCAAATATTGTGAACATTATCTTGACTTCTGAGAATTACTTGTTGCAAATATTGTGAATGTTGGCAACATAATTTTCTTTATAAAATAAATTAAGAGGTTATATCGGTCAAAATGAAGAAATGGAGAGAGGATAAGAAAGAGCAGGAGAGAGGGAGAATGATAAAGGATATGTATAAATGAGGAGATTCTAAAATTGAAAATTGATACGCTTCATGATGGCTTATGAATTATAACCCAAGTTGTTGGCCTTAATTAGATAGACCGTTAGGATAGAAATCCATCCATGATTGTTAATCATAGACATTAGTTATCCATGTTCCAAAAACCATTGGAAGGTTTTGACGACCTAACCCGCCATTGAGATAGTTTGTGGCTTAAGATCGACATAGCATTGGGGTGTGGACTCGATTTGGATCTATGGCTAGTTGAATACATAAAAGATCATAACCTTCAAGGCAACATTGTCCGATGTCCAGGTCGATTTCCAATGAGTTGCAATCAGTATCTGTTAGATCGGCATTAAATTGGTGATAGGGTCACCTATCACCCAGGGTTGTTAGCTTGTAATATCTCTCCCAGGGCTGGACCTACAATATGGTTTAGATCACCTCGGTTTTACGCTGAAATGCCTTAGGAGGCGATAAACGACTCATCCGAATGACTCACACCCCAACAATGTGGTAGACTATACGCAAAAGGACAACAGGAAGGTTCATAATTGGAAATGAGTGTTTCTATTACTAGGTCAGGATTTGAGAGGAAACAAATACAATGTAGTGAGAGTTTAAGAGAAGAAAGCCTAAGAAACCAATCTGAAAAGTTATTACAAGTATAGCATTTACTGAATTTAATATTCCCATGGGCATAGATGGTTAAACAATTAACAAAGTTGCCTAGAAATAGAAGATGAAGATTTTGTTACAAAGGTAAACCATAACAAGTGAGATAAAAACAATGTGTAACTGTGCATTCCCAAACGTTGCAATTTGATGGAAGAATAATCTCATATTTCATATAAACTACTTGATGCTACCAGTAATTCATATATGGAATTCAATACCAACCACTTCCTGATCCACCCAAAAGAAATCTGTTTCACAACAAATAAATTAGATAAAGAAACTGTAATGTATAATGCATAACTGAAGTACCAAACAACAATCAGATATGCCAAGAAAAGCCACGTTCAGTTTGTAAAATTGTCTTGACTAATAATGTGTGGATTAGACAGAACTCATGGTCTTAAGAACTCAAGTGTGGCAGTGATACTGATGAAGCATTATATTCTAAACAGGACACCTTTTTTTGGAATCATACTGCAAGAGCTATTATACATTAACAAATATATCAAGTTATGATCACAAGCTATTCAAATCAAGGTGCAATTAACCCAAACAAAGAAATAAACAGTAGCATCGATCATATTTAAGATACCTGTGTAGTTCCAAGGCCCACAGCAGGAAAAATCTAAACAATGAATTGATCTCAACCAGTCCAACGGTTAATAAACACCTCAAACATGGAAAATCCAGACCAACCGACTGAGCATAAAGTTCCATACACCAGAATCCTCTGTATTAAACAGATAAAAGTAAAGACCAGGAAAATAATAAAAAACTAGAAGAGCTTTGAATAGGCAATTGCAGGCCATAATCAATCATAATTGAAAGCCATACGTGGCAGATTTAGTAAATTTTGCATTACAACTCCCATAGCAGTTCCAATGAAGGAAACAAGAAGCATTTATCCCTCATAAACTTAGTTGCCAGTATCGAGAGCAGGTGCAAGGAGTGGGTGTGGGTGCAGGGAAGTAGATAGAAATATATTTAGTATGGAAGCATTTAGAAAGCGGCTTTGGTTCGAAAAGAATATTCCAGAACGAATGCATTACCCTAGATAGAGGAGTCCAGCTACCGGGCTCATGACACAATTAATTTTGAAGGAGAAACCAAGCAATGGCAAGATGGAATTTAATTAATTGAAGTGTTTCTGAATAGCCAAGTATAGAAGTAAAAACTGCTATTTTGACTATGGATGAGCTAATTTGACACATAGTGGACTTTGTCTGCTGATGAACAATAATAAGCCAAGACATAGACCAACAGAAAACATAACGATTCATGATAAAATGGCAAACGCCAAAGCTCCAAATATAATCAAGTGAGATGCATCTACAGTGAAGTCAAAATCACAGAATATGCATTAAATATCTGCCAAATCACTTTCAAGGCAAATCTATCAAGTTAAGATCACAAGATATCCAAGACAAGCCAGGATTGTCTTGAATAATTAAATAAGTAGTGGCATCAAGCACATTTAAGATATTAGTTTAGAACATCCTTTGTAGGAAAAGCCTAACATAAAATTGATCTCAAGCATTCAAACATGGAAAATCTGGACTTTGATGAATGAAATTTAGGATGTTAACACAAATTCTTTCTATAGTTAAGTCATAAAGATATGGGAGAAAAGGTAAAGCAAACCAAGAAGTCTGATTTGAACATAATTTCTAAAAATATTCAAGCACGGCATGCATCATGCCTTTCCATTACACACAGAAAAATAGAGATCACGAGGTTCATAAAGCACTAGGATAGCTTTTAATAGGCAATTGTGAGCTCACACTAGTCATGTTTGAAAGTAATTAACAAATAAAGTAAATTCTGCATCATAAATCCCATAGCAACTCCAAAATAAAGGCCTTTTGAAGGACAGGGAAGCATTTCCAAAGTAGGACAAAACCATGGAAAGATGGAAATTTGATCAAAGGAAGTGGCTTTAATAAGTATACAAATGCAAATGAGCACTAATTTGGTATGACTAAATATAAGAGACTTCATTGATTATATCTGTTAATGAGCAAGAACAAGCCAAGCCAACTTTGGCTAACCAAGTCATACTTATTCAGAATAAACAGTAAGAGTAGACAAAATGGTTACTTGTCTCTTTTGTAATACACGATTCAGGAGGCATTTAGCTAACTGATCCTTATCCATAACCTTAAATAGCTTAGTCAGAAAATGTAGAAATCACATATTTCTATCTCTTTCATAACATGGCATTCAGTACATCAAACAGTAAAGTTTTATCAGTCATTGAGACAATGGATTCTTTCATTAGATAGCATAGCCCACAAACATCACAATTATGTATTTATATACTCTTACCGGGGCCATCACTTCTGTAGTACACCATTCACAATCACATGGTGAAATTTCAACAGATATTGAGGCAACAGATTCCTAACCACACGCCTTAAATAGCATAGACAGAAACTGTTGCAATTATATAGATGTGGAATCTTGAAGCACAGAAATATGCGGTCAACTCTTCTGCAGTATGCCATTTGGGACACAGATGCAAAGATTCAACAGGCATTGAGGCAAAAGATTCTTATTTATAAGCCTTGAATAGCATAGTCAACAAATGTCAAAGCTATATCTTTAGACTCTTAAGGACTGAAATTTACAATGATCACATTTATCCAAGTTAGACAGTTTAGTTATATCAGAGAATCAGATAAAATATATAAACTCCAAGTTCAGGAAAAAGACCACTTGGAGAAAATTGGCATCACCAAGTTTGATCAGTTTTATACCACTAATCAACTCAAGCAAACACTTCCAAATTAAATCAAGTGAGAAGCATCTAAAGTGTAGCTGTGTCTGGTTGTGTAAGTTTCTTGGAGAATTAATCTACAAAGCTAATTAAAAGATTGGGAAGAGCATAGAGAAGCTCTTGGAATGGGACAATGAAATTCAGATAGTTTTCTTATCATATCCAAGAAGCATCGGCTACTAATTAAACTCACTCCATAGATGAATAAAAATAATTAAAGAACTAAGACCGATGCAATAGGAAAAAGCAAACCGCATAATCACTGATAATTTAATATCATAATCTCCAGATTTGGTGAAAAATCAGTTAAAATCTCTTCAGGAAAGTTGCATTTACCAAAGGTATTTGAAGAACAATGGGAGAATTCATCATGCAGTGTTGCAATCAGTCATAGGTGGAAACACCAAGCTAGCCAAGTTGGAAAAATGGTCTAATGAAGCACCTACATGATTGAACCAAGATAATAAGGAAATCAAAATCAGATTAAAGAAGAACATAATTAACACAAGAACTAAGTTGATCACTCTGGAGCCCCTGGGCATCATTAAAAGAGAGCCTTTAAACTCAATCAAATTGATGAGAACGCAGAAGGTGAGCAAATCAGTATAAAAGGAAATGGTTTTCAAGTCTCATGAAGAAGAAAAAAAAATCTTGATGAGCTGCAGCAGTATTGGAACAAAACCCAATCAGAACAGCAAGCAACAAGAAAAAAACACAAGAAGTTTCTTAATTCTGTATGAATAACAACCCTTTTATTACAGTGTAAATCAAAAAGATAACTGGTAGTAATCAAATCTGAGAAAGACTAGTGCTTTCCACGGCAAAATGCCTTTTTGGAGGGAACAGATGGAGTGAACTAATCTTCCTATCAGATCCATAAAAGGAGCACATTCCATCAATTTCACAATCTCAAAATACAAGAGAAAGAAAATTCTAAGCCAGAAATCTAAATAATCCGATGTTTTAACTCTTGATCTCTCCAATGTTTCATTCACATAGCCCATCACAATCACGAATATTTGCCATCCAATAACAAGGAAATAGGTGGAAGATTTTTAAAAATTCTACACAGAAAGAGGTCCCCGTTTATTCTATTCAGTGAGCTACAATGAGATCGGAGTTAAATACATCCACAACAGCATCCGAAAGCTCCGGCCCTGATGGGCTTGAGGGGATGAAAAGATGGACTTGGCAGCGACTAGCTTCTTCCGCTGCGGGAACCGGGGCCGTGGGACCTGACGGCGAAGCAAGGAGAGCCGTCCATCTGGGCGGCAGCGGCCGCCGCTGCGTTCGTCGTGGTCTGGGGGGAAGAAGGAGGTGAGAGGCGGGGATCGGGATCTTGAGGGTAGATCGGGGAGATCGGGCACTGATCCTGGAGTCCCGGAGCCGGGCGAGGGCACCCGGCCTCAGGTACCGATGGAACCGCGCCTCGATCTTGGAAGGCGAGGCCTTGGCGTTGGGCTTCGAAGCCTCCGGTTCATGGGGAAGGGGATGAGGGAGCGAGAGAGGAGGGGTGATTGAGGTTCCTAGAGAGAGAGAGGGGCGGCGGGGGACGGGGGTAAGGGGGTTGGACAGGTGGGGCGGAGGAGGAAGGG
>KE506330.1:136381-146955 GCA_000441515.1 Elaeis oleifera
TATGTAAGCTAAAGAAATTCATTTATGAATCAAAGCAAGCATCGAGGAGTTGGAACATCCATTTTAATGAGACAATCAAATTGTTTGACTTTATCAAAAATATGGATGAATCATGTGTGTATAAGAAGACTAGTGGAAGTGCCATTATCTTCTTGATTTTGTATATGGATGACATACTGCTTGTTGGAAATGATATCCCTATGTTGCAATCGGTCAAAACTTGACTATCACAAAAATTTTCATAAAAGACTTGAGTGAAACATTCTATATACTCGGTATAAAGATCTATAGGGATACATCTAAGAGGATGCTAGGCTTGTTCCAGTCTAGGTACATAGATCCAATGTTAAAGAGGTTCAACATGGATGGAAGTAAAAGAGGTTACCTATGAGTCATGACATACATCTCTCTAAGAAGATGTCTCCTAAGACACCTAAAGAGAGAGAGAGAATAATTATATTCCTTATGCTTCGGCTGTAAAATCGATTATATATGCTATGCTATGTACCAGACCTAATGTGGCTTATCTTTAGACATTGTAAGCAGATTTCAGATAGATTCAAGAGAAGATCATTGAAAAGCTGTGAAAAATTTCTCAAGGACTTAAAAAGGACTAGAGATGCTTTTCTCATTTATGGTGGATCTGATCTGAACCTAAAAGGTTTTATAGATTGTATCTTTCAATCTGATCCAGATGATAGCAAATCCATATTAGGATATGTACTTACTCTATATAGTGATATAGTGAGTTAGAAGAGTTCCAAACAACAGACTGTAGCTGACTCAGTCACTGAGATAGAGTACATTGCTGCTAGTGAGGCTGTTAAGGAAGCCGTCTGGATGAAAGAGTTCATCACTGAGTTAGGTGTGGTTCCAAAAGGAACCAAGGTCTCGCCTGAAACCCAAGCACATCCTGAGGCACTTCCATCTCTTTTGTGATGTGATCATAGAACGAGTTGACATCAAGAATAATATAGTGGACCCATTCACTAAAGCCATGACACAGCAGTAGTTTGATCGCCACCTAGATCGCATGGGCATCAAATATAGGGGCGATTGGATTTAGTGCAAGTGAGAGATTGAAAGAATAATACCCTACAAGCCCATCACATAAGTGATGTGATGGGGTGTCTTTTGTATTTTATCTTCCAAACTCATGTATTTGACATTAATTATTCATAAATTAGGTATTTATTTCATTATATGCTACATCTTAATACTTGTTTAAGATTATAATGAACCCCATAGATTAGGACAATGGTTTAAGACCATGATGAGATTATGCCAGTGAGACCTAAATCTTTGATAGCCTTAATCTAAAATATTTTCAGTCATAAGATCATTGAGTCAGAAATCAATAATATCGATAAGACTGGCACATCCTATTTACGCTCAACGGAAAGGATGGTTGATCCCACAATCACTTATATGGTGACACTAATACAAGGATGTGGGTACTCATTAGAGAATGAATTCACTGAATTGACCTAACGAGAGAACATCTGATGGAGCCTTACATGCATGTCAGCTGATTGTTCTGGTTGGGAAACAGACAGTTCAAAGCATGTATATTTTAAATTTTATAGCAGAAGCAGTAGATTAAACTATTTAATCTCCTACACATGCTTTAAATCAGATCTAAACTACCTTCCTAAAGATCTATGACATGAAAATATTGCATAAAAAATTTGATTTGAAACAAAATACTGCATCGATCGTATCGATGTCCTGAATCAGTTCTAACGCTTAGATCTAATCCGATGAGTTCAAAACCCATTACCTGATCGTGGGTCAATGATCACCGCTACCGATACACGTGGTAGGAAGTCCTTCCTGATGCTGAGTAGCCGCGCAGTATGTCTGGCCTCTACAGGTGATCCACTCGAAGCGCCGAACAAATCATCCTTCTCGAGAGTGCTAGCTCACAACGAAAAATCTAAATGGCTGATGGAGACCCCTTTCTTCAGATCAAACGAACACCTCCAGATCAGAAGAAAGAGCTTTTCAAGGAGATGGCGTGGAAGAAGAAGAACAAAATAATTTTATTTTCTCTCTCACAAAACAGGAACTAGGAAACCCTAGAAACCCCACCCTGGATCTCACACCCCAAAGAGGATCTTCTTCCTCTTTTTCTCACACACGGACGCCCACCCCTCTCTCTCAGATTTCTCACGCCCTCTCTGAGGTTTTCTCACGCCAAATCTGAAGTGGTTTGGCGCACAAAAAATCACCCCTTTTAAAGTGACGTCCCAAGTAGAGATTGGATAATCTGGTTCAGCTTCAAACAGCCTTTGATCTTATCACGAATTCAAATCAAATTTGAATTCCTTTTTAAACCAGATTTAATCCACACATAAGGGACTCAAAAGAAGGGCGACAAAACTCAGATTGATGGAAAAACATCACACAAAAATTCATTTTGTGCATAGAAGAAGGCTGGTCGGCAGCTGGGTAGAGTCCCACAAAACTTGGACTCTTGATTTAAGCTTGATTTGAAACCAATTCAAAGTCAAACTTAATCCAAGCAAATCCTGATCCAAAGAGGATCAGAAGAAGGCGTCATACACCTTCTGGGTGCAAAAAATTCCACGTGAAAATCATTCTCACACATGGAGAAAAGCAGGGCGCAGTGAAAGGTGGCACAAGGGGTGTTTTGGTTCCATTTGAATTCTAACTTGTATTCTTATCTAATTAGGTTCTTGACCCAACCAAATTAGGTTAGACCCAATTACATTACCTAATCTAATTAGGTAACAAGTGATCTCGATTAAATCCTAATCAGATTAGAAATTAATCGAGCTCGAATCAAAAATCGAACACCCTTAGCGATTAAGTCATCTCACAACCTAATCGGATCAAACCAAATTGAATCCTATTCAATTAGATTTAATCCAAATTTTAATGCTCAATCAAATTAAGTTAATTAGCAATCAAATTGCTAATCAATCCTCATTTGATTCACCAACAATTAGCGAATTAATTTATTATAATTTTTACACAAGATTCATCATCAATCGAATTGACGATTAAATCCTAGAATGATTCTTAATCGTTGATCAGCCACATGATCAGTCAAAAATTTTTTGAGTATGACCCCATAGATTCGAACCTAAGCCGGTAACACATGAACAACTTCCTGAACTAATCGATGTAACCATCTAGCAACAGGACCCGATGTCTGGATAGGTCAGAAGATTGTAAAGCATCATTCTTGAACCTATTGGCATATGGTTACTATATAATTCATCCTTTGGACCCTAATGCTCAAGGTGATCTGAAGTTTAACTGTCAAACCCAGATAAGTCAGCCACATTGTGTTTCAACCTTTCAAATCCATCACATGGATTACCCTAGCCAAGATTTTACTAAATTGAAACACACTGATGTATTAACTCCTATTCGGAGGGATCAATTCCTTCATGACTCACACACCGACTTCGCAAGTACTTGACTGTACCCAGAAACCTTCCGTCAATGAATTAGAAATTCAGGTAGTCCGACACTAGAGCACAGTTAGTTGCTTGCAAGTCATCTTGGTGATCTCAGATCGGAGGGACATTTATATCCATATCCTTTGCGAACTACTCTTGATAGCAGGGTGTCCAGCAATTGGTCACGCTCAATGAGGTGTACTCCTACATCTCACTTGCATGTCATACCAGTGTCTTCACACTACTTGGTTACAAGGACAACCAACGCATATGACACACAACGACCTACACTTGATAAATGCTATCTTAGTAATAGCGTATCATTTGGTCGTGAACTAAATTTAAAGACTAAATGATATATCCTCCTATATCGATTAGAATAGTCCAAAGGACTTCATCACAGCAATTAGAGTTCATTAAGAAGATATACACTACTTTGTGATGAAAAGCCAAATAACAATTTATTGATTTATCAATTCATATGCATTTAAACTTTTAGCACAACCGTCAATAGGCTGACGATTGACTTTGAGACACAATTCCCAACGACTCCCACTTGGCCTAAACCAATCAATACAGTATCGTATATCGATCTTCAGTTTATAGTCTTCGAACTCCTTGATACTGAGGACTTTAGTAAATGGATCAGCCAGGTTCTCCTTTTCATAGATCTTCTGAAGCTCGATGTCACCTCGATCCACGATCTCCCGGACCAGGTGGTAGCGGCACAGAATATATTTGGTGCGCTGATGTGACTTCGATTCCTTCACTTGAGCAATGGCATCACTGCTGTCGTAGCATAACAAATAAGACCATCGAGGGAGGGTACCACTCCGAGCTCGCTGATGAACTTTCGTAATCACACAGCTTCTTTCGCAGCATCGGACACCGCGACGTATTCCACCTCACAAGTAGAGTCGGCCACAGTGTGCTGCTTGAAACTTTTTCAGTAGATTGCTCAATCGTTCAGGGTATAGATGTAGCCCAACACGCTCTTGCTATCGTCATTATCCAACTGAAAACTGAAGTCTGTAAACCTCACAAGTTTTAAATCGGTTTCACCATAAACAAGCGACTGGTCTTTCGTATTTCTTAAATACTTAAGGATGATTTTTACAACCTTCCAGTGGTTCTCTCCTGAATCAAATTGGTATCTGCTCACTACTCCTAGTGAGTATGCCACGTCTAGTCTTGTACATGTCATAGTGTGCATTATGAAATCCACTGCTGAAATATATGGAATCCTGCTCATACGCTCCCTTTCTTGAGGAGTTGTCGGACAATTCCTCTTTGAGAGAGTAATTTTATGGTCTATCGGAAGATAGCCCTTCTTGAAATTTTTTATGCTGAACCATTTCAGCACGGTATCGATGTACGTGGACTAAGACAATCTAAGCACCCTTTTAGATCTTCATCCCAAAGATGTAGGATGCTTCTTCCAAATTCTTCATGGAGAACTGAGACGATAGCCAAACCTTTATTTTTTGTAATGCAGGAATGTCATTCTCGATTAAAAAAATATCATCCACATACAGAACAAGAAATACTATCACAAAATTGTTAACTTATTTGTATATGTAGGGTTCTTCTCCGTTCCTAACGAAGCCATACGTTCTGATCACTTTATCAAAATGCATGTTCGAACTCCTACTTGCTTCAATCCATAAATAGATCTCTGAAGCTTGCATACCTTAGATTTGTCTGTAGATGTAAATCCTTCAGGTTGTATCATATACACCTCTTCTTCCAGCTCACCATTGAGACAAGCTGTTTTCACATCCATTTGTCAAATTTCATAGTCTAGATGTGCAGCTATTGCAAGCATAATCCGAATGGATTTCAACATTGCCACAAGGGAGAACGTCTCGTCATAGTCAATACCATAACGTTGACGATATCCCTTGGCAACCAGACGGGCTTTATAAATCTCCACCTTGCCGTCTGCGCCTCTCTTCCTCTTGAAGATCCACTTACATCCTATGAATTTTATCCCTTCAGGTAGGTCAACTAATGTCCATACATCATTGATCTTCATGGACTCCATTTCGGATTTCATAGCTTCTAGCCACTTATCGGAGTCAGACCTCTGTATTGCATCCATATAGGAGATCGGATCCTCATTATTCTCATTGAGTTCAACAGGATCCCCATTCCAGACCAAAAAATCGTAGTATCTCTCCGGTAGGCACGATACTCTATCAGATCTCCTTAATGGTGCATCATTAACAGGTTCTGAATTTGACTCAGTCAAATTGGGTTTTGTGGGTTCACTAGATTGTGTCGGTCCTTCTACTCATCGAACTTCATAAAGCTCGATTTTAGAAGCACTAATTCCTTCACTAAGAATTTTTTTTTAAAGATTGTGCTTTATTGCTCATGAACACTTTCTGTTCGTTAGCAAGGTAGAAGTAATACCCCTTGATTCTTTAGGATACCCTCTGAAGATATACTTGTCAAACCTAAGTCCTAGTTTGTCTGTTTTAAACGTCTGACATAAACCGGACACCCCCAAACTCTAAGATGTGAGAATACTGGTTTATGGCCAGTCCATATCTCA
The DNA here is from genome assembly GCA_000441515.1 of Elaeis oleifera. Classification (NCBI taxonomy): domain Eukaryota; kingdom Viridiplantae; phylum Streptophyta; class Magnoliopsida; order Arecales; family Arecaceae; genus Elaeis; species Elaeis oleifera. Next base: position 142,370 of record KE506330.1, read on the forward strand.
TATGGTGTTTTATTCGCAGACTTACTTGAAACCCTATTAAGTACATAGCAAGCCGACTCGAGTGCATATCCCCGAAATGAGATTGGCAGATTCGAAAATTCCATCATGGACCAAACCATGTCCAATAAGGTTCGATTTTCCTTCCTGAGACATCATTATGCTGTAGTGTTCCAAGAGGAGTCTATTGCGAGAGAATCCCATTCTCTTCTAGATGCATCAGAAATGCACCGAAAAGATATTCACCTCGATCAAATTGAAAATTTTAATACTCTTTTCAGTTTGTTTCTCTACCTCACTACGGAATTGTTTGAATATTTCAAACGATTCTGACTTATTCTTCATCAAGTAGTCGTACCCATACCTCGATAGGTCGTCTGTGAATGTAATGAAGTATTGATGTCCTTCTTTCGCACTTGTGCTCATCGATCCACATACATCAGTATGAACGAGACCTAGAACATCACTGGTTCGTTCACCTTTTCCAGTAAAGATGGTTTGATCATCTTTCCAAGTAGACAAGATTCACAAATTGGCAATGATTCACAATCATTGTCTTGAAAGATTCCATCTCGGATTAACCTGTTCATTCTATTCTTGTTAATATGACCTGGCCTACAGTGCCAATGATAGCTATCAAAGACATCATCTATCCTAGGGTGTTTTCTCGATATGTACATTACACTAAACCGCGATACAACATAAATTCCATTGTTCAATTGTCCTTACATTACAGTAACACCATTCAAAATGATATCACAAAATTTTCTCTATTGAAATTTCATAATTTCTTTGGCCAAAAGGTCTACAAAATTACATTCAATAAAAATTAGGACAATAATGACAATCACTAAAACAATGATATGAGAATTGAATACAAGTTTGATGATTCTTAAAACTAGAACTAGAACTGATCTTCCATCTCCAACGTTCAGGAATCTCTCGCCGTCTTCAAATCTCCTACTGACCTGAAGCCCCTGCAACGAATTGCAAATGTTAATAAGACTACCAATATCTAATACCCAGGTCATTGTATCATAAATTGAGAAGTTGCAAGGAGTTATCATATAATTTACTTTGCTTAGCAACCGGTTGCTTCTTCTTCTTAGGCTTGTTCGGATCAAGGGAAGCAATGTATTGAGGACAGTTCCTCTTCCAATGATCCTGCTTCCTACAGTAGAAGCATTCTGCCTGACTCTGGTCGGGCTTGGATTTGGACTTCATGGTCTGACCCCCAGCACTTGGCATCTTATTTTTCTTCTTCTTCCCTTTCTTAAAGGACGACGCCCCCTGAAGAAGATGCTCCCACTACATTCACCGTCTCCTTGTGGAGTTGGTGATCTTTCTCATAAGTCTGTAGCAACCCCAACAGACCGTGGTAGTTATTACAGGCTTCGTCATTCGATAATGATTGAGAAACAGCAAATAAGACTTCGACAGAAAATTCAGAATCGCATCTTTCTCAAGCTGTTCGTGCAAGAAAAATCGAGCTTGCTGAGGCGCTCGATCTATTCGATCATATACAATACATGATCGATTACTGATGCCCCCTCCATCCTGGCATTGAAAACGGCACAATTGGTCTTGTGCCGCTCAACATCGTCGGGAGTGCCAAAAGAATCGTTCCACACTTTGAGCATTCTGACTAAGCTTCCTCGAATTTGCGACTGAACTCGTCGTTCATAACCACTCGCATAATACAACGTACCGTGGTGCGATCGTTGAGCCACTTCAAATAAGTGTCTCGAGCCACACCACGAGCGTTGGGAGCGGGCTCCTCAGGTGCCGGATCCGTCAGCACGTACAAATCCATTCGTGCTCCAGGACTATCTTCAATTTTCGATACTAGCTATCGAAATTGGGTCCTCTCAATTTATCACTGTCTAACAGCGATCGGAGTGACAAGTTGGTGGCCATAACTGCAAAAAAAAACTAAAACCTAATTAGTATATGAATGATTAAGCCTAAAGACATGGACTTTAGTCTAAAGATTCTCTCACTATTTTAAATGAATTGATAGCCTCTACCTCCAATTCGAAAAATTATCCTAATTTCTTAGCGGGTACTACAATCCACAGTTGCACATGAGCCCGACTTTGACCGGCTCATCCATGTACATTTATGGATAGGTTCTTAACCAATTATTCAACAATAATTTTTAGTAATTGATTTTACCCCAGGGTCCTAACAGTAGGCTTTGGCCTCCACTGAAAGGTCTAGTTAGGTCCAACCATTAACATGATCATATTCAGGAATCAAACCACACATGATCAAGCCCGATTTTGGTCGGTCATCCTGATCACCCATAAGAGAGACTCGACTGAGTCGTCAAATTATGAATAATAATTCCAATAGCAGATGAGCACCGAACTTTTGGGCCGTCCAATGATCATTCAACTATTGAACCCATTATCACTCAACTTAATGGAAGGCTATGATCTAGTTATCTCCATAACTAATTCATTTTTAGAGATCTAATAATTTTAGAGGATTTAATTAATTGAGTTGATAAATGAGAAAAGATCAGTTATTCTTAATCCTCCTACTGACTTCACCAAGTCAGATTAAAAGAGATTAGGTTTAATCTAGTCCACCAACGAGTCATGAATCCTCCCACTGACTTCACCAAGTCATGAAGAGGACTCAAAACAAGTTGGACTAGGGGCACCTAAATCAATCATACTGATTTTCTAGTTAGCATGGGTCAAGCACAATCACTAAGTGATCTAATCAAAACATGATTGACCATGTTGGCCGAATAAGTGAGATCGGTGGGAGGGATATGTCATTAACTCATTATAGACTCAATCTATACGAGTAGCTCCCAATTAGTGACCACCGATCAAGACTGCCAAACTTACCTTAGACACCAATTGGTTAACCAGTTTAATTGATCGACTTATAGACTTGGGTTCGACCACGGAGCTACGATCAAAATCCATCTTGGTCTAATCAAAACATGGACTTGACCAACTACAACTATTAAAAATTGATCAAGAGAAGAAATTGACCCAATCGAAATTAACTCTTAATTAAATTTGATCAATTACTAACATGGTTCATTATCAATGATTTCTAACCCTAGGTCAACCCAATTAAATGGACTTGACTCGAGCTAACCCATTAACCCATGAATTATGAAATTGATGCCTTAGATCTTTGATTCTCAAATCTAGATCGCTTAATTCTCAATTAAGTTTTGGACTGATATGGGTTGGGTTCGGTATTTGAAAACAATTTTCAGTTTTGTAAAACATTTTCACAAACAATCATCCAATGATCAAAATCCTAATTTCAAATCTAAGATATATTATTTCATATCTAAATAAAGGTTTAAATTCATTTCGTTGTTCATCATCATGGAAAGACCGCGCAGCACCCCTACATGCCATAAGAGATCCCATCGAATAGGTAAATAGAGCTGCAAAACTCTGATTTCTCCTATGACTGGACGGCTATGAGGATCCATCCAATCATATTACTATACTACTCAGATTTAAATTAATTATTTAGATCTAATCTAAACAATTAAAATCAGATTAATATCAGATTTATGCAGAAAATTCATGTCATAAGAAATCGAAGCTCTAATACCATTATTGGGAAACAGAGAGTTTAAAGCATGTATATTTTAAATTTTATAGCGGAAGCAGTAGATTAAACTATTTAATCTCCTACACATGCTTTAGATCAGATCTAAACTACCTTCCTAAGGATCTATGATATGCAAATATTACGCAAAAAAAATCTGATTTGAAATAAACACTGCATCGATTATATCGATGTCCTGAATCAGATCTGATCCGATGAGTTTAGAACCCATTACCTGATCGCAGATCGATGATCACCGCTGCTGATATATATGGTAAGAGGTCCTTTCTGATGCCGAGCAGCCGCACAGCGCGTCCGGCTTTTACAGGTGATCCACTCGAAGTATCGAACAGATCATCCTTTTCAGGAGTGCTAGCTCGCGACGAAGGATCTAGATGACTGATGGAGACCCCTTTCTTCAGATCAAACGGACAACTCTAGATCAGAAGAAAGAGCTTTTCAAGGAGGAGATGGCGTGAAAGAAGAACAAACAATTTTGTTTTCTCTCTCACAAACAGAAACTGGGAAACCCTAGAAACCCCATCCTGGATCTTACGCCCCAAAGAGGATCTTTTTCCTCTTTTTCTCATGCACGGACGCCCACCCCTCTCTCAGGTTTCTCACGCCCTCTCCAAGGTTTTCTCACGTCAAATTTGAAGTAGTTTGGCGCACAAAAAATCACCCCCTTCTAAAGTGGCATCCCAAGTAAAGATTAAATAATCTGATTCCGCTTCAAACAGCCTTTGATCTTATCATGAATTCAAATCAAATTTGAACTTCTTTTTAAATCAAATTTAATCCACACATAAGGGACTCAGAAAGGAGGGCGACACAACTCAGATTGGCACAAAAAATATCACACAAAAATTCATTTTGTGCGTGAAAAGAAGGCTGGTTGGCGGCTGGGTAGAGTCCCACAAAACTTGGACTCTTGATTTAAGCTTGGTTCAACTAATTCGAAGTCAAACTTCATCCAACCAATCCTGATCTAAAGAGGA
>KE506331.1:0-33780 GCA_000441515.1 Elaeis oleifera
TATATATATGTATGTATATATATATATGCATCAAGTTCTAGCTATAATGTGTCCATTAAAGATTGAGTGCATAGAAAACTGGCAATAGTCAATAGATCTAGTAGAGGGGTGAGGTTTAGAAATGCATTTTTTAATATAAATAATATATATTTTATATTTAATGATCTAGATTTTTAGTTTAAGATAGATTATTGAATTTGATAGTGGATGTAAACTTTCCATTAGAAAAAAAAAAGGGTTGGATGTAACTCCCTCTCTTCCCATTTGATCCGTATCGTTACCAAACTCGTTACTCTTTTTTTTTGTTTGGTAAACACGATAAGCTATGCTATGAAAAAATCTGGACATGCAACCTTCCCCAGTAGAAAATACTTGACAACCAGCTAGAGTCCTATTTGCAAGCTGCCAGACCTCCAGAGCTCTCTCATCTGTTTTGATGGGAAGGGAAGCGTAGCGCCACCCGATTCATTGAAAGAAAGGATGATGTAGAGCTCTCTCATTGTTCATCTCAATAATCCAAAGAAGACAATTTGTAGCCCTCAAACTTTTGATTTAGTCATGCGAGCACTTTCCACGATCAAGGAATCCGAAGCGCCGTCACTATATCAAAATAGATTCATTTGTCTCATATCTTAGACGTCACACCAGAGGTTTAAAAAGGTCGTCCATCTAAGGTATATTTGATTGGCGAGAATTTAGGGTCGGAGTCAGGATGATCGTATTTAATTCATGATCAGAATTAAAATGAAATTTGATAGAAGAGAATAGGAAAATAAATAAAATTCTTTCAAATAAGAATTTTCTCATTCTCACTTTTATCTAAAGTCGAACTCCCCAACCAAATATATCCTCACAGTAAAGGAACCAAATGAAGGTAGCCAAGTGCATTTGGACAACCAAAAAGCTAATTCTTTACACCAATGATCTTCAAACCCCTATAAGCCTTATCAGTTATATCTCACCCAAAATTTAATTTAAGGAAAGAAAAAAGCCATTCTTGTTAAAGCCTAATCAAGTTATCATGGAATCTGATTCAGGAGGTTGTCATGCTTAAATTCCATGGACTGTTGGGCAAAGCCCAAGGACTAGAGATCCTTACAGCTAACATGTACATGTTGTCTTCCAGGCTACTCATATCTACCAGGAGGCAAATGATGCAATGGATTGGATAGCTTCATTTGTCACCAAGCACACATACGATTTGATATGATCTGACTATTCTATCATTGTTAGGGCTTTTTTTTATATGTGGCTTTCTAATTTCTTTGGACATACTCACACTAAATTAGTATGACTTCTCCATCTCATTTAATAAAAAAAAAAAAAATCTAATCTCCGTTCAAAGCTGCCAAGCGCATACCAACCAAGTATATTGTGGATCCAAAACCAACCATAGCAGCACATTAGTGGTCAAAGAAACTGCAGTCAAATTGACATCATAGAAATGCTCCGATGCTTGTATATGAGCAAGAATTTCCTTCCCGTATAGATCTACAAAAATCTTGTTGACGGAGAAAGTTGAGCTCCTCATATGTGTGGGACCATGATGGATGTTGTCCTATCAGCCTTGAGCTAGCACCAAAAAAGCGCAATTGTTTGGAAAGTTTGGAAGTATTGGCCGTGGTTTCTGTCAGCCCATTTAAGTTAGTGTTTTACCTTGGCGCTGAAGGACCACAAGCCCTTTCAACAGCTGAGGAGCGTCTTGAATGGATCATATAAGCGAAATTTCTCTGCTAGACTGCCACCAATTCGATTAAAAAATAATAAATAAAGCAATGAAGAACACATGAGACGGCTGTAGAAAACTAGCTATGATTGCTACCCTACACTGAATTCACGTAATGAAACGCATGCATGCACCACAGCTCGATCTCTCGTCTAAAAAAAAAAGAATTTTAAGAAGCATGATCAGACATGATTGTGCCTTATCACCCATCTCAACATATGATCGGCTGATCATACACATGTGAAAGCTCATGATGATTAAGGCATGATTAATTTATAGCTTGAACAGTTATTTTTAAGGGCGGTTTGATTAGGGGTAATATGGTATGAAAAATGAATTCCATATCAGATTATCATATTTGGCATAAAAAATGCGAGAGAGAGAAGGTAAAAAAAAATAGTGGATTCCATGTTATTTCTGGAGGAAGAAATAAATAAATACTATGAGGAATTGGTATTTGATAAATTTTCGAGTTGTGGTAATTCATACTTGACAAAAATACCTCCAATAAAGCTGCATATGTAATCATTGAATTTGTTCTAATGCTTTTTCAAATTCATTCAATAAAAAATTTGTAAAAAATTAAGATGAAGATGATATTATGCAAAAGAATTATGTGATTATAGTTATTATATTAAAATTGATGAAGATGATAATACTATTTTGATATTAAAAATTATTTTATATTGAATGATATATTTATAAATTTTATTATATTTTCGTATAGGATTACTTTCAATCAAATATAGTAATTTTTTTCAATATTATTTTCTACACTCATTTGTTCAGAAAAATGATTCTTAGGAACCGTTACATTGAGTCATAATCTGAGACACTCCCACCAAATGGATCCCTGGAGGTTTGATTTCTTATTGCAAGAATGAATAATACTAGGCCCAGCTGTTGATAGTTCGGGTGATACCGTCTCTTGTTCTTTAAGCAATAAGCCAGGATTTGATTGAGCCTAGGTGGGGTGGGGTGACTTTATTTAAGACTATATTAACCAAAAGTTTATTCACTAATTTTTGAGTGGTGTTTGACTAGCAAGCTGGATAACATTAACTATATTTTACTACTTTCTGAATGGTGTTTGACTGATTAACTGGGTAATTTTATTTATCCATCCTTTGATGGATTGGCTTGTGTGGAGTCCAGGTATAATCCTCTTGGTCTGAAAAAGCATTAACAATGTTAATCACTAAGATTGTGTTGATTCAATAAGTTTATGTACTACCTTTCGATGAATGTTTGGTTAGTTAGTTGGATAATTTTATGTTTAAGTATATTTACAACTTCTTGAGTGGTGTTCAATTGGTTAGCTAGATAATTTATGTTATTCATCCTTTGATGGCTTAGCTTACTCAGACTCTAGGTGGTGTAGGGTGGATACAAGGTATTGGGTGGGGATTAGCCCCCTCGAGGGCACAAAAAGAACGAATTACATTAATCACTAAAAACTACATTGACTAAATAAGTTTATTACCACTTACTGGAGTGGTGTTTGGCTACATAGCTGGATAAATGAGTGCTTTTAGTTGAGTCGACGATAGACACAAGTGGAATTAATTGGACATAGCATAAGGATTTGGCTCAAGGACTTTGATCTGATTGAGCTGAATCACCAAAGAGAAGGGGCTAATTCGGGTGACACAGTGAGGAGGTGTTGGGCAGCAGCACGGTGGAACCCAAGCAGCCCGCCTGAAGTCTGGCCCAATAGACTTCAGATATGGGCTAACAAATTGCAGGCCCAGTAGTAAAAAGCACGAACAACATAACTATTAGGACCAACAAATCAAAATAACACTCGAACCTCATCGAGCACGGATCCTCGGTAGTGCACCATGGGGTGCGGTGCATCACGTGTACCATCTATCGTATGATGGATGGTTATATATGGATATAGGCCATGTGATGCACATCTCATGCGGCCACATACAACCGTCCATCGTGCTACATCTGATGCACTACGCTCGTGGGTACCGCATTCTGTGGTGCACTGTGAGTACCGTAGAGAATCTGCTGTCAACATCGCAAAAGAAGAACAATTGCTCTTTGGCGTTAAAGATGCAACCCTGAACCCCGCACAACAAAAAAAAAACAAAAACAAAAACAAAACAAAACAAACACAGTTGCAGCTGGAAGCAACGAATAGCAAATAACAATATTTGGAAGAAATATTCTTGGCAGACAAATACACAATGAATGAGCTATCACTCTCGAGCACCAATCAGCAAATCTTTACTTGCTGGGATCAAACGAGGCCCGTTTCTGAAACGGTGGAATTTGATCCACACCATTTGCTTGCTAGTGCTCTCTACGCAATTGGAAGATTAGTTCACAAGAAACCAAAACTGGGAAGTCGAAAGCCACCAAGGTTGGTATTTGAAATCCGGAAGTAAGTTCTTGACAACTCCAAACGGAAACTAGAGACAAGACGCGAATCTTGATCACAACGAAAAGCCAGGAAGGGTGGCCCAATTCCAATCCGTCCACCATGGTCTTCTTGGGTGTTTAGAAACAAAGACAATACCAAATGGGCTCTTAATTAGCAAACCCTCCCCCCCACCAAACTTTCCTGTGATCATTTGTTCTAATCGGAACTCAAATAGATGCCAGTAAGCATTGCTTGGTGCATCATCATTAATCTTTTCATTAAATTATCAAAAGGAATTCCCTTCATTAAATCCTGCACGGCTGGATCCAAGAAACGGATCTACAAGCAGCTGTATCTATTTTTTTTTATATATATTTCATAAAAACTCACATATGGCTTAGATCGAACCCTTGTTGGCTCGTACAATTAAGAACCCTCATATCTCTCTAATCAAATGAATTATTCACCAAGTCTCCTCATCTACCTCCTCCCCGTATGAGTCAAGGCCTGATGCAAGAGTTGGGCATCCCCTGCAAATAGTGGAAAGGTGACAAAGGGAAGAGGAACATGGGTGGTAGCCCAACCTCATCCATTCAAGATAATTTACAAAATATTCTATTTCTTTTATCTGGAAATGATTTAATTTTGAAATTTTCTGATGGTTTTGTCTTTGTCCCCATGAATTCACTTCAGTCATTTTTCACAGAATTTATGCCCAATAACATAAAAATATAGAAATTTTTGTACAATAGTAAAACATTCAGTATTATATATTATAAAAGTATTGATATTTTTATATTAAAATATTAACATTATTTCTAGACTGCGGCATAAATAGAAATATAAATTATCTATTTTTTAGAGAGATTTTAAAATATTATACAGAAACATGGCAATATGTAGAGGTCATTGTGATTTTTCAGCTCATAAATCATTAATGGTCGCTCAAAGAGAGGCTAGGAATATCACAGGGTCCGTTAATAATCCACATCAAAGATATACAACCTCTATAGGCTGGTCCCTCTAGAGAAGTTTACCACAAACATCCATAAAGCTATTCGCCGGTCTATATACAGAATCTTACCATCCTTTGTAAGATTATATCCATGAAATCTTCCTCTAGAGAAACAGGAAAAGCTTAAAACTGTGTGCTCGATGCAAAATCCCAAGCCAGATGGACCTTATAAGGAGAACCAACAAATTTGGCAAAACTTAATCTATTGATTATGAGAAATAAATAAAAAAACAAAAGTGAAACATTTATCAATTGATTACAAGTTAATTAAGATAAATGTTAGTTAAGCTGCAGAAATACTCGTTCAACCAGCTGGCAACTGTTATCTGTTACTTTCAAGCAATTATTGTGGGACACTATTCTCTCTGGCCCATACCGACACAGCCACAGTGTTTATCCACAAAACAAAGCAGAAGACAAGGTTTTATATGAAAAAATATAAATTTTAAGCTTAATATTATACCTGGATTAAAAAAATTTCCAGCTGAATTAGGAATCCTAAAAAGAGAATCCATCCTAACAAGAAACTGTAATTTCATGATATTTTGATCTTCATAATAATTTTCTGGTCCTTCCAAAAGGAATTTAGAAACCCAATCATACATATGATAACACAAGATCATCGTGAACATTTACACAAACTCCCCTCTAATTCCACATGAAAGAGAGAGAGAGAGAGAGTGATTCAACTATACAAACAATAAAAATATTAAACAGAAATAGAAACATAGAACATAGAAATCCATCAAACCATACAAACATTAAATCCATCACACCATCTCCATAGAAATTAGAAATAGGTTGGTACGTATGTCCGCCCGTAATATTTGTTTTCAGAAGCAACCACCCAGATGCAAGCTTCCTCTCATGGTCGGCGGCACGCCGTGCTCGGTGCAAAGCAGTTTGAGCTTCCACTCCGGCATGGCCTCGCTGTCGGCCCTGCCGCCACCGCCGCCGCGGGCCGGTGCGACGGCACCTGGAACGAGCTGGCCCTCTCCTTCCCTTCTGCGGCACCCCGCTTCCCCCATGGGCCCAGCGTTCGCCACCCCTTGGGCCATCGACGCCATCCCACTCCCACTCATCTCTCTCTAATGTTATTCTCTTTCTCCTGGGTCGGTTCGGTGGTCTCAGAGCTCTAAACAAGGGAGTTGATATGGAGAAGGTCAGGGTGGGGATCGTAGATAAGATTAGAAGGGTTGAGATTGGAGAGAGAGAGAGAGAGGTGTACCAAAGGTCAAGCCTTCACTGTTGTGCATTAATTACGGTTGGGATAATGATTTATTGGCTTCATTTCGAAAGATTCCGGAGTCCGCATGCCCACGGTACTGCGGGAGATATGGAGGCCGAAGCGGTGGGTGATGAGTCGACGCAACGTGGACGAGAGAGATGCGCCCGAAAGCAAGGCGAGGCCAGCAATTGCAAACATAGTTTTAATCAATCACGGTCACAAGAAGTGATGGGCTCGTGGATGAGGTGTTAAGTTTTTTTTTTAAATATCAATTTGACTCTTATATATCTTTAATTGCCAGCACGGGCTTTTTGGATTATTTATGGGTTTTCTTTTGAGAATTTCCACCCTCAAAGTGGAACCCACACCTCAATGGCATACGGTGCTGTGCATCCCAAAATGACCATCCTAATTATGAATAGTACATCACGCTAGCCACGATCCTCTACACTGACATACAGTATGTATATGACCGCCATTGAACAATATGTAATATATATGACATGATATGTGCTCGTAGAATATTTTGTTCAATATCCATCGAATTTTGATCATGACTATCCATAATTCTGTAGCATTCTATGATGCCATTCGTACACCATTAGAAAATTTGCACTCAATTCTGAGTTAACAAGAACATGGCCCTGTAGTGAAGCAGCGAAAAGCCAACACGCTTTAAACCATACACAAAGCGAATTCTAGTGGTAGGAAGCATCCATCATTTCAAGAACATGAACTCATGATATACTCAACTTTTGCAAGGTTTAAAGGGAATATGCTAGTCAAATATCTAGGCTTTAATAATTTTTTTTAAAAAAATCAGCGCAGGAGTTATATCTGTCCACGGTACCTCTTAAGTGTATATCTCATATCAATATGGAGTATTTTGTAATAATTTCCTAACCAAATCTAATTGAAGTCTAGTTGAGTTCAACCATTCCGATCCATATAAACTTTATTTGAGTATAAAATTTACAAGTCACCTCGGGTAAGAATAAGGCCTTGAATGCCAACTAACCACTTAGAGGAGATAACTTTCTTAACGAATAACTTAAAACCCTAAAAGAACCATAAAATTGCAGTGCACTCCGGGCCACGTTCTCATTTTCTCATCTGTAGTGCACTTTTTGGAGGGTTCATTATGGATATCCAAAGCATTGCTATTAGACGTTTCAACAAATTTAGGTGCCGTATTCATGATTGCGTTAGAAATCACGTGCATGATGGCCCTAACCGAAGATTATGATTAAATATGACTTTGATTCAATATAAAAGGGAATCTAGGCTTCTCAATGACCTTGCCCTTCTTCTCAGCAACTTCATGGAGACTAGAAATTTTGAGGATTTATAATGACTAGCTGAATTGATAATACAGTTATCCTCTTTTCCTTTGCATATAACACCTAATCCTAAGTTTTTTGAAGCACCAATCATGCAGCTTCTCATGGGACAGGTTAATGATGCAACAGTGCAACCTATAAAGGATTTGGGAAGCTTATTTAACATTATACACATGTAACGGATATTTAATAATGGCTATTGTACTTATCACATAACCATCTTTGTTTGACATTTTATTATCCATCTATAAAGCAATAATCAATACGTAATCCCACCCAGAAAAAGAAGGAAAAATGACCTGGTCACGTAAAGCCATTTTGCTTCAATCGTTGTCCATTATTCCCTTGACTTGGCTAATAGTGGGTGCTGTAAGAGGTGTTAGATTAGTTGGTGAAGATCTAGTCAAAAGTTGGAGTATGCAAATAACTCATGTTATTTCTATAATAACAACAAATACGACTTCAAAAGAAGGGTCAACTACTATTGGAGAGTTGGGGCTGCCGAAACCGTGCCAGGATGTAAGATTTTGAAAAATGAATTTAGTAGAGTAGTTGTCTACACTCTACGGTTGCCTGACAGCATTCTGTGTCCCTCAAACTGATGTTATCAGTGGAAAAACATACATGATCCCAGACTTGAGCTTCCTATGACTACTTGCTTAGTCTAAGCAACTACGTCGAGACTAAAAAATCTTACTTTTAGAATGCACCACCACAAAAATAATTTGCTTCTAAAAATTTTAAAATTTTATCAAATAGAGAAAAGAAACAAGAACATTGGAGGTTAACCCTTGCCACTTTTCTTCTGTCACAAATTAATCCAGGATGATACCAGCTCGAGATGCTTTGAACTGAGATCAGCCCAGATTGCAATGAAAAATGATATATTTTCCCACTAACATATATCAAATCAATTATAATGGGTTTTTAATTTCTAGCAAAATTTTCCAAAATAGTCTGGCAAAATCTCCCAAAACATCGGAGCTTTAACAGTCAGTAAAAGGAAAAAACAACAAAACAACGTCAATCAGCCGGTTAGGATGGCAACTGGACCAACTTTTCATGATACAAGTTGCATGAGCTACATGATCCGAAAAAATAACACTAACATGATGGCTCTTCAGTGTTGAAATCATGGGTCTACTAGCTTAATAACATATGTTAAGCATAGAACTTCTCTTTATTGACTGGCTTGGTCAAATCTGGGAGCTTCTGCAGCAAAATAACTGTCAATATACATGCCTCCTATTCAGCATCTGCCGGATGACTAGTCTTTGTAACAGGAGTTGCGTTCATTCAGTAAAGTTTCCCTATCCGGGATAGATTTTGTTGCATGATGCAGAACACACACCACTTCATGAATAGATATCATGTATATGGTCTTGTTTGTAATATTTCTTCCCGAGGAGACTAAACATTTATACTCGTGCACTTCTAAACGTTCATATTTTAAAGAATATCTTCAGGAACTTCCATAGAACTGGAAAAAGAAACAATGTTATCAGCTCACACAATAGATGAAGGAATGAAATCGATATTGCACATGCAACGACTCCCTTGATTAATGTGTGTACCACATCAGGGCTGACCTTTGTGAGACAAGTGATCCAAAGCATAAAGTATTACAACAATCAGCAATTCTATTAAATAGTTATCTTGCTCTTTTCTCATATTTGTAGCAACATATTCCATCAGCATTTCACATACCTTATTTTTTCCAGCAGCATAATTTGTTTGGTTAATTATAGCCCTACTTTGGGCTTTGGATATTTCTGTAGGATTGAACTGAAATCCGGTAGGATTCGTGAATTAAGCCATCCATTTAAACATGGCTCCATATCAACCAAGTACCACCAAACCCAGATCTTGTGGGAAGAAGAAAAGATCTTTATGGGTCCATTTTTCCTACAGCCCAAAGACCAGAACTTGGGATGGGTTGGGACAAGCTCTTAGAAATGCAAGCGAGATGGGCCCACAGGCCTGATTCCTATAAGAACTTCAGCCCAATCCTGTAGCAATATCCAAATAGGCCCTTATATATATATATACATTGGCGTGACTGGTTCTATAGTATTATATCCCAGATTGTTAGAGAAAACAAATCAGAAACCTGCAAACAAGGTTCGCTATCAGGGATAAAGCATCAAAATTAAGGCTGAAGTGATACATTATAAAAGAGACTTATATATGACATATTTAACATCATTTGTCCAAAATTAAGCATGAGTTATTTTGTGCAGGATACCATCACAAACCAAATATATGGTCATTTGAGCCGAAAATGGCATTGCTGAACTGCCTAGTATTCAAGTCCCCCCATCCAAGGCAGAACTAAATCGGTCCAGCCACTGGGTTGGATTTGGGTTTTCAGTCTCTTCCACCCAATCTGAGGTCATGTCTATTTCATCAAGAACAATAGGATCCACATCTGCTGGCTTTCCCCTTGAGCGAAGCTTGAGATTGTAGTGAACATATAGAAGATCACTCATTGTCTCCTTATCCAGCCTATTATTTCTTTCTGAGTGAATCTGCTGAACTGTGCTCCAGTTTCTCTCAAAGGTAGACGTACTGCAAACTTGACTAAGTATTCTAACAGCAACACGTTGAAGACCAGGTGCTGAATCACCATACTGTTCCCACCACATACCTACATGCGTAAACATCAGCAAAATTGATACCATAAGAGTTACACACACACACACACACACATATATATAAGAATTAAGACCAAAAACACATACCAGGAAAGGTGGTAGTGCGTGCCTCTCTAGCTAGATTGGAACCAAACATCCCTTGTGCCTTTCTAAACACAAATATTTGACCTGTGATATCATGTCTCAGTTCAGGAGTTGGCAGCAGTTTGTCCAGAACAGCAATGAACTCCTCTTTGATGATTCCAAGAATTTAACTTCTGGATTATACTGAATGCTAGGATTCAGATAGGCCGCTGCTGCATGGAGGGTGAATGAAGCTGATTGTGCCACCTTCTATCAACTATGTCTAGAAATGTCTTGCATTTACCTTCATCCATTATGTAGTAAGTCCTTATAGAGTCCTTTGCCTTGGTCATAGATTCATATATAGAACCAATTGCTGGTTTCCCTCCTGAGACATCCCTCAGAACCTTCAACAGAGGTTCAGAAACAGCTGCAATTTCTTCAACTGCTCTCCAAAGTTCATTGTCATCGAGGATGTCCATGCAAGCCATACTATGAGGCCTATTTGCATAAGGAGAAGATGAATATTCCGGAGAGTTGAACATATGTTTCAACCTTGATTTGTGTTTCAATATTGACTGTAAAGTAAGAAAGATTGACGTAGACTTCGTAATACCAGTGCGAACGATCTCCTGACCACCAGTGAATTTCTAACTAAATCACGCAGCCAAGTATGGTTATATATAAATCTTGTGATAGATTGTGCTTGTAAGATACATCTATTCACCCAATCTATCTTGGAAAAGTCTTCTAAGATCAAATTCAGACAATGAGAAGCACAAGGAGACCAGAAGATAGTACTGTAGTTCTGCATGATATGATTTCCCACATTTGCATAATTCAAGGCATTGTCCGTGATTACTTGAACAACATTTTCTGGGCCAAAATCTTGAATAATTGAATCAAACAAATCGCAGAGGCATTTGGTATTCTTGAAGTATGTAGATGCATCAACAGATTTGTGAAAAAAGGTTCCCAGGGGAGATGATGCAAAGAATTTATTAAGGCTCTCGATTTGTTATCTGTCCATGTCTCAGCTATGATCGTACAACCTGTTGTTGCCCAGTCTTTTCTATGTCTTTTATTTGCAAAGTGATTTCAGATTTGAGCTTTTGCAACCATGTTGTCCTCAGGGCTTCTGCTGATGGCCCTTTGAATCCCGGGCCACCAACTGCCTCCAGCATAAGCAGATAGGACGAAGAGTTTGCAACACTGAAATCCAATTTGTTTTCAAAAAAAATTCAGCAATACATCTCTCTACTTCCAAAGAAGGCTGAGGCCTGACGGTTGTACATCCAGTAAGAAGTTTCACTACTGGAGGAGGCGTCTCAACAGGGGGCATAGGCACTTTTGGACTAGAAACTATTCTAGGAGATTTAGCTTCAGCAAGTCGTTGTTTTTTAGCACTGGCAGCTTCCTTCTCCTCCTCTTTCATCGCAATAATAGCTTTCACCCTCTCAGTAACTTCATCTCTTACTTTGCTACATGGTTGGACCCCTTTGCTTGGCAGCCGAGACAAATGAAATTTCAATCTACTTATGCCCCCATTCAAGACTCTGAGGCAAAATTTGCATCTAACCTTGTTTCCCTCCATCTTATCACAGTATTCCCAACAACATCTTTCTCCCGTACCACTGGAGCAACAAATACAGAATAAGCAGCTTTGCAGTTTGAAAAAAAAAAAAAGCCAAATGCAAAACTTTAAAAAACTTTGAAATGCATTTCATGGCTCTATGTTATCAAAAAATTAAAGTGCATATATTCAATTTACAACATGTTTTCCTGTAGGCAGGTGCCAAATGGTTGAGTAGGTAATGAGAGACCTTAGTTCAATTCTCACCCTCGAAACATTATAGCCCTCCTACTTTCTCAATTATTTCTTTAAAAAATGAGAAGCTTTTATTTAGTAAAGTACTTCATATTCAAAAGATATCCTATATTCCACACCAATTTACATGACTAAGGGCAACAGACTTAATTGAAAAACTTACTGATGATGAAGGAACTGTCTCCAATAAGCTACCTGCAGAAATATTGGAAAAGATAACTGTAAGCAAAAACTTCAGCCAGCAAAGTAAATAAAGCAGAGCCATGTTTGATGTGCAAAGATTGAATTCAGGAGACAGGAGATCTCTGTTATAAGTAGTTATGGCCATGAATCTTTGCAACATGATTACAGATACTCTGATGATTTACAATATCAGTATGCTAGGTTACAATTTTAACATGGAACGGAAGTGCCCGCAAGAGTTCTCTGCTAACAGCTCAAATAAACTAGGGATACATCAAATACAGAGAATATTTTTAGCTCTAATAAGAACAAAACAGAGGGATTCCGGACAAAAATGTTGTCAAAAGAAGCCCAAAATCTGAAGAATGTGGGCAAAACCAAAAGCCTAAATAAAAGGGCGCGAATGCAACTGATAAAACAAAGGGAACATACACGCATACACACATATACATACATACACACATACATGTATCTTGGGTACACATACACAAAATATATACATGTACACATGTACGTATCTTGGGTATTTGTGTTCGCTACTCAGTGCATCAACTTGATAAGCTGGCAACTGGTTTCATCTTAAAACTTTCAGATCATGAACTTGTGGTTATTTTAATCAGAAACCATTCGCATTCTAGCAAAAAGAAAAAGAGAAAAAAAAACAACACATCAATACTTTAGCTGTCTAGGTCAAAACTTTTATAATGCTAAATGACAAAACACATTCTCATTGCTTTCATAGTCTTCCCTCCTCTCTTCAGACCAATCAACATGAACCTAAAATTCCTCTTATATCGTCTTCTCTGGCATGTTCTGCAATAATTCACTTCTTCTGCAAATCCAAAGCCTCCATAAACGAATTTATAGGTCCAATTTTCCAGTCTTACAGCACAAGGAGCTCAATATCTCCATCACTACTATCTAAGATAATGCTTTGATGTCCAACATTTCCAATCTGTATGACAAAGCTAGTGTTATGTCTTATAAAAGTTTCTGAAGTTTCAATTGCATACAAGAGTCATAGAACACTCTAGAGCCACTTCTCTCTTCATGCACATTGCTTGAAACCCATTTGAGTGATCAACATTTGCCTTCACATACCCTGATAAAAGAATCAAGATAGCAATTCTATTTTTTTAGTTCAATATTCCCTTCCATAACTGCTCAACTCCACACATACTCCCAACAAAGTTGCACACCATATATATTTTCTGATTCAACATTTCTTTTTACAATAAGAACCATCCAGATTTTTCTACTAGTATTCCAATCTGATGATCACCACTTCCATGATTAATTGACTACAAAATATCATCTAAGAAATGAAGAGATGGAACAAACCAGGATCATGCCATTGACATTAACCAACTGGCCACCTAGATTGGCACCATTGTGAAATTACATTTTGTAGAACGAATTGTACTCATTGGCTAAGCATGATGGATCTAAAAAGTCATGATTTAATATCCCAAAATCATGAATTTTAATATATGTTGTTTGAACTAGACTTGATCTAACAGACCTGAACTAAGCCTTGCCAAGCAACAACCAAGCTGAACCGGAGTGAACTAATAACTGCTAGGTGCCCATTGTTCTCTTCAACAAAATGGGAGAAAAAAGGTACAATAGATGTTGGTCCAGTGATCACCAGATCCAGTAAATGTAACCTATGAACAAATAGATGGATCAATTGGATGGGAAATTAGAGGATGGTGACTAGATCAAGGACACAAAATGTATGGATATATGCATGATCCAACAGTCACTACATCATAGATATGGTCAAATGATCACCAATCTTAAGGGACACAATATCCATATAAGGTATGCTTGGATGAGCATTTAGGTGTCTCTTGAGGTTTAAAAGGCCCAAGTCTGAGCATGCATGAATCCAAGGGTAGAGTGTAAATATCAAAGAAGTCTGCATATAACTTTTCTACTGCCAGTGTTATCTTGGTTACTTTTGAGTGCATGGTCGCAAACTAGAGCTGGTTTGATGTATTGCAGACAATTCTACTAGAACATTTGCATGTGAAGGTGAAGGACAACATCATGACTCTTTGCATGCAACAAGCCACCTCTCACTTCATTTATGTCATTTCTCTATTACTTCAATAGTTTCTCCAATTTCTCTTATTTGCACTTAGATTCATCAACTAGTTGTGTTCCAAAACAAAGGACTTGTATAAACCTGCACTCCATAAATAGATTGTTCATATATGATAGCTTCCTTGTGAGGCTACATTTGTTGGGTATGAGTTTTGGGATAACAAAATTTATACCAGCATAAACAACTACAAATCTTAATCTTATTTTGGAAAGCATGGTGTTGCATCAAGCAATGATTGAAGGAATTATTCTGTGTGTCTGGATACTGACAAGGGATCAAAAATGGAAGCAGGATCCTCATGCAGCGCACCTTTTGCACTGCCGCGGTCTATACATACCTGAATCACTACATGGTGCTCATCTCAGAAATAGAAGGCTCTTCCACATTCTCCCTATCCAGCATATTTAGCAACCATCCACTTGTTTCCCATCCCCATGCGATGGCCTCAGTTTCCAAAATGAGTGAGAGCCTTCCATTTTTTGAGATAGATGGCATGGCAAAGATCTGTGCATGCACTACTTCTTGCGGTGCAAAGTTGAACCACAAAGTATCCGAACTCATCAAAAATATAGTTTAGATGTTACTTCAGAATAGGTGGATGAAAATATTTTCATGAAATTGGACATGTTTGCCCTTCTAATATGTATTATTTGTAATACAATAATATATTATATAATATAACAATATGATAATAATATTATACTATGATATTATATTACATATTATAATATCATATTATGATATTACATAGTATTATGCTACATGATAATATTATAATAATATTTAATATTATAATAAATATTATTAATATTGTGGGAGGTATAAATTGGTCATTTTCTTGAATAATGGAGATAAGAGAGGGCATTTAAACAAAGTCATTCCAGGTTTAAACTTGTACATGGAGGCCCTAAGTATAAATTACACAGATTTATCTACCCAACAAACTTGCTGCGTTTGCCACTAAAACCCAATGACAAACAGGGATAAACCCCCTATATTCTCAATCTAAACATAGCCTAAATTTTAAACAGCGTAAATATAAGCATTCAGCATGTCTTTCCTCCCCAAAGACCATGAAGTACGTTGACATCGAGCTCTTAGACATGGTTAGCATATGTTGAAATTATCCACAACTCAGTGCTATTCGTTGAGTTGCTCTATACTTTCTCATCATTAAGAAAATGACGTTAATAGTCGACCAAAACATTAACCAGTATCAGCTGTCCAAAATCTTTATCACTTATCTAATTCCTACTATTATTAGTACGACTCTATATGAATCCATATTTCCTATAAATCATGCCTAGTCTTCAAATTCAACTTTTGAAGAAAATTCATTTATCAAGCAATCCGCTTATCACAAGTTCAGATTTCACTAAAATCTCTTAAAAAAGCAAAAAAGACTATAACATCACAGAGTGAGACATTGTCTTCAAATTCTCTTCAACAACTGATGCGTGCAAGCTAAAATATGTCCATTGTCATGACCACAATACCATCATCATACTTCAATTCACTGCTTAATCAATATAACCTACCTACGAGGAACTATATTAGAAACTGTGGCATTTTACCCCTTTTTTTTTCTATTAACATAAAAAGTAAATGCATATGGCCTTTTTTTTACCCCGATTTACCCCAATTATTTCGTTCACAATTATAACAGTGTCCAATCAAGCTCTGAAAAATTGGAATATCTATGAGAAAAAAATGGCAACGAAAATAAACGAAATGCAAAGGGGAGTGGGAAAAAACTAAAACGAGAAACAAGGTAGAGGAAAATAACGGACCTAAAATACACGAGCTTTTCAAGGAAGGAAGAGTTGGAGGGTTTGACGGAGAGCGAAGAGACGCTGGAGAGAGAGCGAGCCCCGGGGCGGAAGGAGCGCAAATTTTCGTCGGAAAGCGTCCGATTTATCGCCGGCGCCTTCGTCTTCTCAAACGCGTCTCTTTTTAGAAGAAAGGAGAGACCCTCTTATGGTAAAGAAATATCGCGAGATCTCGGCCGCTAGGGTTTTCTCCCGTCCCGTCGCCGCTCCTCCGCCTTCCATTCTAATCTTCGATCGAGGGCACTTGGATTTCCTTCTTATCTCTTGGGTGAGTGGGAACGCGATAACTCGGCGATAATGGACACGTGTACGATTAATCCCAGAGGATGAGCGACGGAGAGCTCGGATGCTGCCATCTGTGACGTGTCTTCTCGCTATGCTGTTCCTGTATCACGATTAATTGACGCTTGGATGTTGGAATTGAGTAGTTAGCCGCTGTTTTTTGTCGGAGTTAACGGAATAATGATATAGGATAACGGGGCCAATGGGCCTGAAAAGCTATGCATTAGCTAGAACTTGGAAAGGTCACTGCAGTTAGTCCAGCCTTGTTCCTGGTATTGCGTTGTCCAGCCCAAACTCATTTGGCCAGGCCATTCCAGTTTTTGTCTGAAACCTTTTTTTTTTTTGATCTTTTGAGGATCTATTTAATTGAAGATAATCTGATATAAAAAATAATTTTATTTAAATTACTATATTTGGTATAAAAATAAAGAGAGAATAGAAAAAAATTGATGGATCCCATAATTATTTTTCGAAAAGAGAAGGTCAACAAATACCATGAGGGTTGGTATTTAATAAATTTTAAATGGTGGTGATCCATACTTGATAAAATTATCTCAAAAAAACTGCATATATAATTATTAAATTTATTCTGATGTCTTTTCAAATTTATTCAATAAAAAATTTTTGCATATGTCTTTTCAAATTAAGATGAAGATACATTATGCATAGGACTACGTGATTATAATCATTATATAAAAACTAATTAAAGATGATAATATTATTTTAATATTAATAAATTATTTTATATTGAAGAATATGTTTGTAAATTTCATCATATTTCTATATAAGATGATCTACAAACAAACGTAGTAATTTTTTTCTAATATTATTTTCGAAATAATTTTTTTACTAATCAAATATAATAAAATTATTTTCTCTGTAATAATTTTTTAAATAAGTAATTTACAGTAATCATCAAATTATCCTATAATTTGACACATCCTGGCCAAACAAATCCTAAGAATTATTGTAAAAATATTTCTAGTTTCTGAAACCCTCTTGTCTTCTCAGAGTTTCATTTAAGCAAAATAAAATTCAAGGTGCTAACATGTGTATAGGAAAAATTCATCAGGCCTCCAATCATTGACATAGCAATTTTATAATCAACTAACCCATGCTGTTGTTGCACCCAGATGGGCACCGTTGCGAGGACCGCAATACGCATTCAGCCTCTACATGTGATCCCACTTTCCAAGGCGTTCCCTGCCTCTGGTAATATCTAAAGTAGGGTCCATTTATTCAATATCTCTTCTCCTCTCTCTCCTCCTTTTCTTAATCTGAACTTTTTTGTATCTTATATAATTAATAAATTTGAAAAACTAGCTTGCTTCCTTCGTTCACATCAAAAAAAAAAAAATACATTTTTGATAAGAAATTTGTGAGTTGCTCCAATACCCCCATCACACCATGGCGTGAGAGTTCTTGGAGCGAAGCAGCATTCCTCTTTATTTAACCTTATAAAGTTCATTTATGTAATTTGCATCTTTGAAACCTAACTAGCTTCCATCATTAACTAAAGAATAACTTGTATTTGACTTCATGAACATTATATCCTATCTCTAGATTCTAGCCAACCACTAGATTTGAAAGTAGAATCTAGCTGCTGCAAATCATCCTATCAGATGATTTGGGAGTCACCTGGCCCACGTTACGCATTAGAATTGCATTATACTTGGACATGTGTCAACCTGGCAACAAATAATTCTGTAGCCCTTCCTAATGTAGCTTCACATCATCACCGTAAGCACTTAAGCCATTTTTGTCTGTGCTTGTATACTTTTACACTCACATCCAAAAAAAAAAACCTTCTCTGTCCCTTGCACTCTTCTGACTGTTTGAAAATAATTTCATTTTTTGAAGCCCTTAACCTTAGCACTAGACAAGCCTCAATCCAAATAATAAAACTTGGTGATGCATTTAGCTCAGTCTTGACTTTTTCCTGCTAACTAATTTGGTATCCATGGTATATTCATACACCTCTTCATTCATACATGCTTTTGACCCTGCATCCTTTTTTCTTTTCTTTTTTCACTTAAACCTCATCCTTAAATGCTTCTAACCCACCTCTGTTTTTTTTGGTACATTCTAACTCACCCTTTATTTTATTTTTTATTTTTGGTAACATATCTCACCCTTTTATAAGTCCTTGATTTCACCCTTTGAGGTGAGTTATCCGATCTTCCATTATTCCTGACCCATTCTTTATTCCAAAGCATTCAACATTCGGACACCTACATTGATTTTAATGTCTTTTTCCTCCTTGCTAATTCTTAGAGATGGGGTTAATCCAGGCCATGGTATCCTTATATTCCAACCCCCAGATCATTAAGCAGGGCAAATCCTTTAAGCACTTCATTGGATTCTTTCAGAGCTATGTTTTTATGATAAATATGATATTTAGAAACCAAAATTACACAGCCCTCCTATACTAATGTCTTCCAAGGCTTAATATCTTTCTCGCTGAGCTCTCCCTCACGGACTCGCTGGCTCACTCTCTCTTTCTTCTCTTTTCACTTAAAATCTTCTTTATTTCTTAAAAAAATCTGATTTAAGTATCAAAGGATTCTTGCAGAAGCAAAGATCCAACCATCATCGACTACTTTGAGATCTTCGATCATCATCCTGATTCCTTAGCACCTCATCGAGCTCTCCACATATCAATCAGCTCAATGGCTTGAGTCAAATCGATCATCAATAATAATAGTCTATACTTTTTTATTGATAGGCTACGAGAGAACTCATATTTGATCTATAATGTTACCACCATTTCATCCTTTTTTTTATTTTTTAAAGTACAAATAGGGGAAAAGATCCTCAAAAAGAACATACTAAACTACATTAAGCTAAATATAATATACTTTATAATAAATTGGACTCCACAAGCCTTTGCATATAATAGGGCCATCATCTCTTGATAGGTTATGGTATTGGCTTGATAATCTTTATTAACTCCAAAGTTTACTACTCTATCTGTTGGTTGGCTGGCTTCTTTAAAAAATAGCTTGTAAAGAAAAAGTCCAACTAAGAAGCAAAATGGGTGATATTTGAAAGTAACAAATGCTTTGAAGCTATAAAGAAACTGTTGAGATGTTTCGTGATCCAATTGATAATGGTGCTTGAATCCCCTTCCAACCATGTTCTGGTTAATCTAATTAAGTTGGTTAATAGCTGCTAATATTCCTTCCCAACCTCTTGCAGTTCTACTTCTAGGCCTGAAGATGCTCTAAATTTCCTTGCTCTTGCAAGTAAAATGGATCCATTGGGATCTCTTATAACAAATCCTACCCCCACTTTAGTCCTTCCATGAATCATCGAAGTTCACCTTTGCGATTTCAAAGGCCTCCATGTAACCAATTTCGGAAATTGTGAGTTTGAGCTCTATGAGCTGCCAGCACCATAGTGCTGTAACTTATCGGCCTTAATGATGCTTGACATGGCTCCATAGAATTCTTTTGTAAGATGTTGGGCATGATGGCTAATTTCATATGGGTTATTTGATTTCCCCATGAAGATGCGCTCATTTTTTGCATTCCAATAATCCAGCCCGCATAACACATCAATATCAATGATCTATCAAAATCTGCCACTTGCTTGTCTGAACAGCACTCAATTAGATCTTGCTAAATGTGGGAATTGCTGCATTATTTTTATGCAACTCATTCCCTCATGATAGCTGCTACCAAAAAAGTAATGGTGCAATGTTCAATATATTTTTAATTCCTTGGCCAATGTCGCATTCGGTGCTTTGACTCTAGGGGTCTCTTGATTCCAAGAATTCTTTGAATGGTAGTTGGCCCAGACTACTTTCCACCAATAGAGTTTGACTCTCGAACCTGCTGATATTTTTAGCTTTGATGGTCGCTGAATGTAGTGGAAGGAGATCTCATGATAGTATGCTCGCCACTTTCAAATTTCTTCATCAAAATAATTTGTTTTCTATTTTTTTATTTAGAAAAGTACAAAATGGAATCTGTGGTCATCAGAAATCTTTGAAAGTATATGGAAATTTCAGTTTCATATTTGTTTGTTAAATTGGTCCTATAGTGCAGTGCAAAATCAAACCAATAGTACGAGCTTGTTTGATTCCTTGCTAAGCTCATTAACATGATCTATCAGTTCCAACCTTGTGTGGTTGATGTGTTATTGGGATGTAAAACTTGATTATAGCATCTATTTCATTCGTAAATTATAAATAATAAAAAAAATCATAAATGCTTGTACATCACCAAATTTATGGATTTTAATGATATTTAAATCTATATCAAAATTTTAAGTCTCGATAGAATGAGGGGCATCTCAGGCATCCCATCTTATTTTTTGAGAAAATTAGGTAGAACAAAATTGGAACTCCGAAACTATTTATATAGGAAGAGAAGAACAAAGAAGAAAAAAAAAAGAAAGGATGCAAGAAAGAAAAGAAGAAGAAAAAATAAAAAATAAAATAAAAAAAGAAATAAAAAATAAATAAAAGAGAGAAGAAAAAGAAAAATAATAAAGAAAGGGATAAGAAAAAAAATAGAAGGTAGAAGAGAAGAAAAAAGAAAATAGAGAAGGAGAAAATGAAGAATGTCTATTGGAATATATATCTAGGATCACTACTGGGATAGAATGAGATGATAGGATATCTCATTTTATAGAGAAATGTAGATATTTTCGTTCATTTGAAACTTTCATTCGTGTAGTGGGCTAATTGATCCTTTTATTTTAAAGAGCTTTTTGATACGTAAATTATATATTATTGTTCTCAAGAGTAAGTATATATTTTTGTATGCAAAGTCTTTCTATTAAATATAAGATTGATTTCATAGTTGAATCGGTTGAATTGTTATGGATTGCACCAATTAAATGTTCAACTAATCTATATTCATATATCTTTACCCAAAAAAAAAATCTATATTCATATATATATTATTTTAATTTTTGAACAAGAATTCTAACAACCTTACGTGCCTCATCCCTTTACACGTAGCGCAGCGGAAAATAATATAAAAACAGATAAACAATTTTATTTTATATGGACCTTATGTCCCGTTACTTCTTTCTTTTTGCGGATATGTCTGCTTACTTTTAGCCGTTCGATCCCATCATTGTTTCGATAAGCTCAACTGCCCGAACCGTCCAACCAATCAGCCATTACACGGACGAAGCCACCGCGCATAAACCAACGGTTACTGTCACCGTCGAGCATTGTTTGCTTGTCCTGCCGAAAGGCTCTGATCCGACGGCTAGAAATCCTGGTCCGCCCTCACATGTTGTACGGATGGTCGCTTTTGGACGGCTACTGACCAAGACTTCTCCCTTCCAATTTGTGTTGCGGTGCGACTGATCAGCACGGTGGAGAAATTAACAACAACCGTCTGATGTTACTGCTACTTGGAACAGTCGTTGAAGAATTGTTTGGTAGATTCGAATTACAGCGTTCTCCTTCCACCGTGATTGGACTTCATTTCTTAATTCAACGTTTATTTTAATGACGTCATTCGCACTGATCCGAAGCGTGGAATTTTCGGCCGGGTGGAGCGGTGACAAGAGCACGAGGACAGCGGATGAGACGAGGGCCCCACCCTCAAGGCCCAGATCGCGTCCCCACCAGACAACGAACAGTGTTCGACCAATCTGCACCAACGGTTTCGCGGACCTTCCATCTGTGTGGACCCCACTGCCAGCTGGTCAGGGTGTGGTAGCCAACTTAGGTTGGACCAGCTTTTGCGGGTTTGGTGCTGCTTTCCAGCCGGGCTCCGGTTGTATCTTTAGTGCGAAAGAATGATTCTCCTCGTTCGCGACTCCAACCGTTGGATCATGTAATATCTATTTTGCCATCTGTGCAAACAGAAAATAAGAGATTGAATTGTTTGAAAGTCGTGCAAAATATGATGCAACGGTTGATTATCGTAAAAAAGGATGAACCATTCGTTCGCGCGAAAGATACAATCCAACTTCTTCCAGACTGGCACGTCAAGGCGGGTCGGCGCAGGATAGTGACCTAGCAGGAGTAGCAGCCACATGGAATGTACTGCTATAGCCCTAGGATTTAGGGTTAGCTATAGATAGACGGCTCTGATTCGTTCATTATGCGTCGTCGGCACGGATGATTAGATGGAAGTAACGCTTAGGATATGGTATTCAAGGGGAATTAGGCACATTCTATTCTCCTTCAACGGCATTTTTTTTCCGGTACTACTTTCACGTGCATTTACGATACCATTCGGTAGGTGGTTGGTGAGAGCACAAACACTGCACCCGGTTGGTGAAATAAAATCAGTTTATTTTATTTTATTAATTTTGGATGCGATGCCCTTTATGTTTAATATTATTTTTTTAAATAAAAAAAATAAAATAGATCAGCGATCTATTTTATTAAAAAAATATTTATTATTATTATTTCAATTGAAGTCAAAAGATGAGCAATTGGATCTTACGCATTGGTCTATAAATAAATTTAAATTGAAAATTTTTGTTCCGACGAAGATCCTTCGACATTCAAATCAAAAATCAGAAATAATGAAAGCAGCAACTGATTTTCTGAGAGGAGTTACTTATCCGAATCTTCGACTTTAGTTATTTATAAAAGATATGACTCAACAACCGTGAAAATGTGTGGTTCCGAGATTATCGGATTGTTGGACAGACGAGATATTTTAGTCCTTATCTACTCTAACGAGATATGATCCGAACTTATCTATTCGAGATGGATAGTTATTGAAAATTAACGAGACATGAAAAATTGGTTACATCCAAACTTATCTACTCGAGATGGATAGCTATTGAAAGTTAGTTATATCCAAACTAATCCATTTGGGATGGATAGCTACTGCATATATCAGAAATGATTATAGTTTGTTAGTATGAGATATTTCATAATAATATGTTGATCTATAATATTTATGATATCAAATATCAGAAAATGACGATAACTTGTTGGTGTGAGATATTCCATGGTAATACGTTGATCCATAATATTTATAGTACCGCCGTAGCAATATTCGTGGGAGAATTAACTGCGTAAAGGATCTATTTAACGTCCAACATTTAACATTGCACGTGATATATTGATAAGATCTATTTCTATTTAAACATAAAAAACTGGGCTGTCTTTTTTTTAATTTAAGGTACATAGAGCCGGACCCGTCTTTTCACCTTAGCAACAGCAGTTTCACACTGAATCGAAATGCCAAAGGGCGGCCATTGTAACCGTATTCAAATCAAAGCATAATTTAGTTATCATTTGAAGTACAGTTTTCTTTAGAAACATATCAAAGATTATTTATGATCACATAAAGTTTTTGATCTATTTACTGTACTGCAATAGGCTTGTCTGAATGATTGCATTAGTTTGTCTGTTAATTATAAGATGTACGAAAGTTGAGTTGACATTGCAATGAGTTCTTTAATAGAAAGCATCCATGGACAAGAGTACATAATAGAAATAGTTTTCTTTTGCCGGATGAGGCAACGCGACTACACATCCCTGAAGTAAACCATACACTGGCATCCACAGATAAAATACCATGGAATTGAAGTGGGACAGACTAAGCGGGACACCGAAATAGGTCTATTTCAAATACTTCTATTCCCTTTTTACCAAAAAAAAACCTCTGAGGATATAATCCGTAAAATCAAGGTGGTTTTCGCGTTTGCAACTACGGATAAAAATTCAGTGCAGTTAATTCTTCTCAAAACGTACGTATCGTATATTCCACGGACAATACATTCGAAAGCCAAAAAAAAAAGAGTATAGGAAATTTCCGCTACGTAGGCCAGCCTACATTAAATACTGCATCCGCTTCCTCTCTAAACCTCACCTCTCTCCTCATAGCAAAAGAAAAAAAAAAAAACCCTCACCTCTCTCCTTTTTTACCGCCAACTTCCGCCCGACGGCCTAGAAAATTCCAAGTCAAGAAAGCCGCAGTGGGTGCAGGTGAGGAGCGAGTGGTTACTTTTCCTCGCCGTCTTTCGGCTCAGATTATAAGCAATTCGGTTCCACCCTTTCTCCCTCCGCATTTGTCTCGGCTCTCACGTGGCGACTCTCGTCACATTAATTCCTCGTTTCCTTTTTTATTTTAAGTTAATCCGTCAATAACGCTACCTCTCCCTCGCTGTGTACGATTCCCCGAATAAATGATTGCATTCATTGCCCGATTGCCTCTCGCTTGCGCCGGTTGCCGTTCCCCAAAGCGAGTTCGGTCGGCGCACGCTTCGCTTGCGTCGCCGCGACGCCTCTTCTACCCCTCTAGCCAACAACGAAGAATTCTCCTTCCAAGACTCCGGTATTCTATCCCTGGTTAGATTCCACCCTCGGACGGCCACAGCTTCAGCGAGAGTGAAGCAAAAAAAAGCTCAAAAATTTGAATCTCTGTTCACTACCGTGGCGGCACCACAGTTAAGCTGCAACTCCAGCTTTATTTTCCATCTTTCTTCTTTTAAAAAATATTTGAAGGAACAGAAATGATGTTATAGGCTTCAGGACTCGGTCGCTTGATCTGAAATGAGCTCTGGGAGAGGAATGGAGGCAAAGCTGGTAGTTCAGCGATTGTCTTGCTGTGGTCGGCGGCGATTGTCGGGCGAGGAACCGCCGAGCCGGTGGCGGACAAGCAGAGACTGCTGGATTTTATCCAAGGGCTCCCTCCCCGGCGCCCGCTCAACTGGAGCCCCTTCACCTCGGCGTGCGACAGCTGGCGGGCGTCACGTGCAGCGTCGACCGGGCCCGCGTGGTTGCCGTCCGCTTGCCCGGCATCGGATTCAACGGCTCGATCCCGCCTAACACCCTCGGCCGCCTCACCGCGCTCCAGATCCTGAGCCTCCGCTCCAACAGCCTCACCACCCCCATCCCCGCCGACTTCGCCAACCTCACCGCCCTCACCGGCCTCCACCTCCAGCTCAACAGTTTCTCCGGGCGCCTGCCGTCCGTCCTCTCCGCCCTCAAGAATCTGACGGTCCTCGATCTCTCTTTCAATGCCTTCAACGGCTCCATCCCGGCCTTCCTCTCCAATCTCACCCAGCTCACCGCCTTGAATCTCTCCAACAACTCCTTTTCGGCGAGATCCCGGATCTCTACCTCCCGAATCTCCAGCTCCTCAATCTCTCCAACAACCACCTCAACGGCAGCATCCCCAGATCTCTGCAAAAGTTCCCGAATTCCTCTTCTCCGGCAACGATCTCTCCCCGAAAATACTCCATCGACTCCACCGCCATCGTCGCTTCCTTCTTCCCCTCCATCTCCGCTGCCGCCGCCTCCGAGAACTGGAGCTTCCCACAAGCTCAGCGAGGCGGTGGTTCTCGCAATTATTATTGGCAGCTCTGCTGCAATCTTTGTGGGGATTACGTTCTTTCTTTACGTCTGTTGCTCCAAGAGGGATGCTGATGGCGTGGTCTCTGGGAAGGGGTCGAAGGGAGATCGGTCGCCGGAGAAGGCCATGGCCGGGCACCAGGACGAGATCAACCGCTTGGTGTTCTTCGAGGGGTGTACCTTCGCCTTTGACTTGGAGGATCTGCTGAGGGCTTCGGCGGAGGTACTGGGAAGGGCACCTTCGGGACGGCCTACAAGGCGGCGCTGGAGGATGCGACGACGGTGGTGGTGAAGAGGCTAAAGGAGGTCGGGGTCGGGAAGAAGGAGTTCGAGCAGCAGATGGAGGTGGTGGGGGCATCAAGCACGACAATGTGGTAGAGCTGCGGGCATATTACTATTCCAAGGATGAGAAGCTCATGGTGTACGACTACTTCAGCCAAGGGAGTGTGGCTTCTTTGTTACACGGTATGCTGCTCCGTTCTTGGTATTATATTTTATTGCCTTCTGTTAGAATAATAGCGTGATAGAGACTATGTACATAAATTAAGGGGTTGACTGATTCTAATCTTACTCTTTCTTATGGTTGTTTGTCGCAGTGTCTTTTTTTTTTCTGCTTGTTTAATTTGTTTGCGTAAGACTTCTCTGATATCTTCATTTAGTATTGTGTTCTAGTTCCTCACATGCTGCAGTTTCTATTATTGATTTATGTCTAGTCTCTCTCCTCAATGGCATTTTACACTGCTGAATGTTTTATACGTAGGCTATTTGTTTGTGCTTTGATTTGTGGTCACGCTATAATTTGCTTCTGAGTTTTGTATCAAATGTGATGCTGGTACTTATTCTGGTACTATAGTTTTAGTATGCTTTTCTGCTATTTGCTTGTGCTTTTGATGTTTAAGGTGGTATGCTTGATTTTTAGGTATCTCAGGATGCACGAGCAGCAATATTTGTTTGTTTGTTTGTTTGTTTTTTTGCTGTTATATTTCATTAATTATCCTTTTGTTTGAAACTTATTTATGGATGTTGATTATTTGTATGTTGCTGCCAAGGCCTCAAAAGGAGGATGGTGATATTGCAGCTCTTATTGTACACTTGGGACTTTAATGGCTTAACTGTTAAAACATCAAATGGTTGCCTGTCCATGTCTTGTCTGTAGTTATTTGAATTGCTTGCAGTTGAAAAGATGAAGCTATCATGCTGATAACTCGATAATTAATTTTTGCTAGTAGTTGTCAATTCTATGGTGTTCCATGGTGCTGTTTCAGGTGTTGGTTTTTGTGTTGTAGTTATTTCATGGTAGCTTATCTCTGAATTGGTGAACTGTCTCAGTGCACATTTATCTGTAATTTAAGACAAATAAACCTAAGGAGCTGCTTATTTCTCTTTATCTGAATATCTACGTCTTATAAAACATATTAACATAGGCATGTTGTTGGACCTCCCATGATTATTCTATAATGTCATTCAGTTAGGGACACATAAACATGCACAATGATGTAACCAAACACAAAATCTGTATGCTTTAAGAATGATTCATGCTAGCTGATGTTAAAGATGTCCAAGAAGGGTCAGAAAGTAAAAAAGGAAGACCAAAGTAGATTACCTTAATAAGTTATGAAAAAAAATAAATTCTTTTAAACAAAACCAATATAAGGCAATACAAAGCAGTTCAAATTACACTGAAATAATAATTTCCTAGCAAACCTGGAAGTGGAACTTGTATAGATTGACTTGTTTATGTTTCTATGATCACTGAATCTGAACATATCCAGTCTTATGTACCAAAATAGACATCAGTACTAACTGAAGTTATGATACCTCAGAGAAACTGATTCCAAAACTTGTTGCTTTGAGCCAGCTGTACTTTTGTCTATAATTACTTTTATATTAAATTTTTCTTGTTGAGCATCTCCGTTATTATGATTGTCGGTGGTCTGTAATCTGTTCCTTTCTTCTCAAATA
The DNA here is from genome assembly GCA_000441515.1 of Elaeis oleifera. Classification (NCBI taxonomy): domain Eukaryota; kingdom Viridiplantae; phylum Streptophyta; class Magnoliopsida; order Arecales; family Arecaceae; genus Elaeis; species Elaeis oleifera. Next base: position 27,881 of record KE506331.1, read on the forward strand.
TATCAGTTCCAGTATATTTGCTTGTTGTCCTGATTCCTTTCGCTATATTGTTATCTTTCAAACTAACCAGACTAATTTTGAATTCTGGTTTGCTGACCATGATTAGTTAAATTAATTTTTGACGATGTTGAATATGACCTTCTTGCTGTACTCTTAATAAGGTTGTACAATGTGTTCTGTTGGGTACATTATAATCATACGAAGAATTACCCTCCTATTGAGCACTATAGCATCAGAATTCTTAAATCTAGAATATGATAATACTGATTTAGAGTTTGACCATATATGTTTTTGTTATACAATGTGTATATAAACTGTATCGAGTATGCATTAGTAAAGCCAAATATGTATGTTCTGATCTATTAAATCTATATTTTTAAATAAATCTTATAATGCGGGTTTAACATATACATGAATTTGTTGCCAACATTTTGTAGATAAAGCCTACTGCTTGGTAAAATAAACCAGCATATGACATAAGAGTCCCAACTTAAAATAAATTGCATCTCCGTTCAGGATTTCTGGCACGAAATCGGCCAAATGCTTCCACTCATTTGGAAAACCATTAATTCTGATTTAGCTTGTTTCTTGTGACAAGCTAACTTGCCATCTGTTGCACAGCCATCAAATACGTCATTCTCTGTTTCAATGTCACTGCAGGACATATGTAGCTTTTTTATTTTACCTATCTTTCAGCTTTTCTAAGCGAAAAGTAGTGAAAAAGAAAAACTAAAATTAATCTCCCAGTAGCTGATAGTAGACACTTGTTTGTACCTCCTCTGTATGTGTGTGTGTGTGTGTGTGTGTGTGAGGATGCACCTTCAATTAATCGATTAGTCTCCAAAAGGAATGGCCCCCACTTCCAAGACAAAAGATCATCAGGAAATCAGAGTCACAACCATCTTTGCTGTCGTGCGCAAGCCAAGCCAGCCTTGTGGTTGGCAGCTTAATTATATTCTTGATTTTTCTCAGGAGAACTTTCTTGATATTTATGTGAAGCCTTGAACCACTTGAACTGGCCCCCATACTCATTACATCAGACCCCGGAGTCTTAACCTCGTTTTGTCTATTGTAGGTCTATTAAAAAAATATAGCACTTCTCAAGCTTAAGAATCTCTAATAGTTCTCGGTGCAAACCACAAACAAAATGTTCGTTCGAACTTAACAATGCAATGAAGCTAGATATTGTCCTTATATTTTGTGGTTCTGGTCTGACATATCATCCATTACATTCAGAAGTGCTTAAAGACTTTGGTGCACATTTAGTAGGTTGGAAGATCATTTACGATGTATCCACTGCATTTTTAAATTTAATGCTTGAAAAGAACATGCATTCACTGTTTGTAGTTTAGGTGTGGTTCCTTCTATTGCTAGGAACTTCAGTTTACAAATACTTTCAGCTGCTGCATTAGAAGACTGTATCTTCTCTAATTAGTTTTACGAGGTGCATTGCAGTCTGGTTGCCGGTTCATTTATCAGCAGACTTCCATGTAATACAGTAGTTAGTTCTTTCATGTGAGTGAAAGATTCATGTCTTGATCAACAACTGATTAAACAAAAAATTGCAAAATATGCACATATAATTATTTGTGTTTCTCTGAATAGTCATGTTTTATATTGTTCATTATTCCATTGTTCTGCAGGGAAAGAGGGGAAGACCGGACACCTTTAGATTGGGAACTAGATTAAAGATAGCCATTGGAGCTGCAAGAGGAATTGCACACATCCACACTCAGAACAATGGCAAACTTGTTCATGGGAACATAAAATCATCCAATGCCTTCCTCAACAACCAGCAATATGGCTGCGTCTCTGACCTTGGGCTGATGTCCTTGATGAACCCAATGGTTCCTCCTGTGTCCCGGACTGCAGGGTATCGTGCACCTGAGGTGGTCGACCTGCGAAAACAACACAAGCTTCAGATGTCTACAGTTTTGGTGTGCTCATGTTGGAACTTCTCACCGGGAAGTCACCGATCCAAATAACAGGGGTGATGAGGTGGTCCACCTAGTAAGGTGGGTTCAGTCCGTGGTCCGCGAGGAGTGGACTGCAGAGGTGTTTGATGTGGAGCTGATGAGGTATCCAAATATAGAGGAGGAGATGGTGGAGATGCTTCAGATCGCTATGACTTGTGTGGTGAGGATGCCGGAGCAAAGGCCGAAGATGTCAGAGGTTGTGAGGATGATTGAAGATGTCAGAAGGTTCGATACCGGGAACCGGCCTTCATCAGAGGGCTCAACACCACCACCAGCACAGGTTATAGCAGAAACCCCGGCCACCCCCAGTAAAGCTCTTACCATTTTGAGAGCTTACCGTATTATTTGATTCGTCCCTCCAGGCTTGCCGCATGGCCTGATTGGTAGAACAGTCATTGCATGTTGTAGCATTTGGTCCAACATTTTTTTCTTCCATCTCGATACTTGTTTGGGATTAACTTAATGCAGGGAACGTTGTAGTTTTAAAGGTTCAGTGACGATGAGGGTCAGGCCTTGATCAGGTTGGTCTGTCAGCAAGTCATTTGGCCCCACAATTGTGTCTTTTTTTCCTCCTTGGTTACAGAAGTATCAATTATTAGAATGCTTGCTCTCAATGCAAAGGTTGAGACTGAAACAATTGGTCCTCTCTTTCAGGCAACAAATTATTTAGTTCCGGTTTTCCATTTGATCGTGCTATCTTAATTTTTGATTATCTTATTTTGTACTACTGAATTATATGCTTACATTTTCAAATACCATAAGAGTGATTTAGCAATTTTAGATTTTTTCCACCCACAGAAATTTACCAAGCGTGGAAGGTAATAATACATCCGTTGAGAACCACCAATGACCTCCCAAATCGCAGGTAATTTCACCTTGTCACCGTACAAAAGCCTGTTTAAGAGTGTAAACTGAATCCAATGCCATCGACTTGCCTTCTTGCAAGCAATTCATTAAGCAACTTGGCAAGGAGACACGGAAGAAAAATGTGCGTAATCTCAGCATATCATATTGCTGCTCGTCCCTGATGATACAACTTTGTTTCTTACCAAAAAAGGTACTGGTGAATATTGAAGAACAACTTAGATGCATATCGAAGTCTTGAAACAGATGCGGGAAGGTCCATACTTACCCATTCAAGAAAAGCACACTAAATTTCAGAGGTCCTCTTGGTAGCATCTTAAGATAGACAAAAACCTTGTCAGTTCCTTCTTCTGTTCAAGACTGAAAGTAGTATTTCTACACATTTCGGTTCCTTGTGTTATCATCTCCTCACCAGGGCTCATTCTCTTTAGGGCTGCAAATAAGTCGGACCAGAGTGGCACCCGATTTTATAATTGGGTATCTAATGTTGAACCCAAATCCAACCCAATAGAAGATCGGATTGGATCGGACCCACGGTCAAATTTTTGATCCAACGAATAATTCAGGTTGAATCGGATCCATATATAATCCAGTCCTAATTCGAAAATTAATATTTAGATCGAATTCAGATCAAACGTAGCCGATTCTATTTTAATTATCATATAGTTAACTACTATTAACCACATAAAATATATAATAAATAACATGATTCTCAAAATAAATTAAAATATAAAAATAATTTTAAGCATATCTTTATATGTTAAAGATATTGCCCATATAAGTCTTTAATTATAATTTAAAGTTTAATAAATTTGGATTTTAATAATATATCAAGTTCGGATCCGATCAAATTAGATTCAATCCGAATTTAGTAAACTCATATTCGATCTGAAAATCAAATGAATCCAATTTTAGAATCCGACTTGGCACCATGGCTCGGATTAGGTTTAAGTAGATCGGACAAGCTGTAGCTAAGATGTAAAACTCTAAAATCCAAGGAACAGAGGAAGAAGATATCTTGCTTTTCCAAATTGTCATTGCCAATTTGATGCAATCCTATTGAAAACACATCACATAACTCTTCAGCAAGTTTTATGGTACTACTATTACTAAATTTCAGAATTTGGCCCCTGTCAACCATTGAATTCGATAGATGTCATTTGAATCCGATACATGAAATGAAACAGGCTTGAAAGTGAGAAGAGGCAAAGCAACAAAGACACAGAGAAAGAGATTTTGGAGAAAATAGTAGTTTCTCTCAAATCTAAAAGCTAACAAGAGATGTACAAGATATGATGTCCAAAGATATGATGTCCAAAGACATGAAACTCGCAGAGTTCCACTGAAAGCATGGCATCAAAGTGCCAGATGGCGTGGAGTTCTCGCATGTTGCACAGCCCCGGTATAATAAAGCTCAAAGAACTTTGACATGGAGAATAAATTTATTAATAAATCAATTTGACCTTTTTGACGCAATGTAGCCGATGCTGTTGACCTCCAATCTTTGTTTGAGATGATCAAGGCTCCGATCCTTGTTTGGAATTAGACTTGCGAGACCAAAAGAGCTCGGACTCCGGTCTTTTCTTAGGATTAGACCTGTGCGACTAAAAGGGCAAAAGCTCTTATATTCTGTCACAGATGTTGGAACTCTGTCCGTCCGTCTGTCAACCTCCTTGTCATTTCACAAATGCTTGAATTAATTGCTGGAACAAAGGTTCTGTGGATGATTGAAGCTGCCAGAAAATTGTTATTGGAAGACCATACAATGCCACAAGGACTGTACAACCCTATTCACCCAACACTGGTTCTTATTTTCAGAGCCTCTTGTTCTAATTTGTCCCTCCATGATCGTTCTTGGCCTAGCAGAGAAAGGTGTCATTGCATGTTAGCGTATCATCCTATTCAGATACTTTCACTTATATAATATAACCTGTTAAAAGATTAATTTAGCAGCAAGTGTACTGTAAAGTTCAATGCGGATAAGGTCACCCTGGATTCGAGATTTGTCTGGCTATTCCTCATCTGGCTCCTCCGAAGAATCCTCACCCTATTTGGTTATAGAAATTTCAATTATTAGAATGCATTTTGATCCTTCTGTTTGTTTCTGTTTCTGATTTCCTTATTTTTCCACTTATTACGGTATTGCATTCCACTAGTTTGCAATCTAAAACAGGTAAATATAGCCTAACCAGCCAAGACAAAGCAGCATGAAAGTATGACTGGCCCAATGGTCAGAGTTAGTGCAGTAACTTGATACGAACGCAAGTTCAGTAAATCTTTTACATTTATATACTAAACTACAGTTACTGCTTTTAGCACAAACGATTTATAAAGACAGGATAGTAGTAATGCAATACACTAATGACTAGAAAGGTGAGATTCACCTCCAAACTTAAAAGTTTTTGAGAAACTTCTGACTGTACAGAAGCTGCTTTCACTGTGCAAACCAAATCCAGATTTCAACTTGTCTTCTTTGCAATCCTTGTCTTAATGCCTCCTGCAGAAATTCAGGAAACATCGATGATGTTAGAAACTCGAGCAATGAGATTATGGGTTTGAAATGTAGGTTTGAGGAGCAACATGTTAGCAGCATATGGAAGCATGAATACAGAAAGCAGCTCGATTGGAACGTTATCATATACAGGAGACATCACTATGCTGATTAGTTAAGGGATACGCATGACTTGATCAGGAGGAGCTTGGATGAACCAACCCCGACCAACCAAAGCTGAGTGTCTGACGCCTCTTCTGAATACTGTAGACTACGGGGCAACATACCTTGCTTGCCTTTAAACCCATGGATGGGCTTCAGTAGGAAAGTTGTGGTACAAGTCGCATGCATTGCCTCTACAACCTAATCCACTTCCAAAAGATAGAGATAATGCAAAAAGTACCTTCTGTCTCCTCAAAATGAACTTCCTTCACCAGGTTAGCAGAAGCATGGTACTCAAACCTGCCATTTCACAGCAGCTAAAATGAACAAAGCAAAATAGTCTTCTTATTCTAGCTAAATAATAAGTTTTACAACAACCCCAGAGAGAGAGAGAGAGAGAGAGAGAG
>KE506331.1:56384-74112 GCA_000441515.1 Elaeis oleifera
ATGTATATATATATATGTATATATGTATGTATATATATATGTATATATATATGTATATATATGTATATATATGTATATATATATATATATGTATATATATATATATATGTATATATATATATATGTATATATATTTTTTTTATTGTTGTTTCTAGTAGTTCTACTCGAGCTCCCACGTATTTTGATGTTTGGCTTCATAAGAAATTTTGATAGATCTAGCATCCCCTGGTCAAGAAAAAATTAGAGGTGAGGAGACTGTCGTTTGAACTTTGAAATTGCGGACGCTGAAGGGAGAGTCTCTTCATTATTTTATCTTGCAATAGAACATTATTTTTGGCAAGTAAAATTTAATAATAATAATTATTATATGTATATATTATTATCAAGTCTTATGATAGGAGTTCCGGGCAAAACAGGTAATGGACGGTACATACGCGCTGGTAGCCTTGGACCAGTGGCGAACTCTGTATCGGTTGCCCGAATGGCCCGGGTAAAAAGTGATAAGTCTCGGTCAGTGGTCAGGCCAGTACTATAATTTATAAAGAAATCGAGCATTCGAAAGGCCCCGTCAAACCCATGCCTGCCGTTCATCATTATCATCAGCAACAACCATGTCGCCATTATTACCCTGGTCGGCAGATAGAGATTCCTCTCCGTTTCTATTGATTTTATTTAATCATCGTATACGGTATATCCTCCACCACCACTATATAAAACTCCTCCCCTCGTTCTTGTTCTTTCTCCGATTTCTCGCCGAGCCGCGTTTGGAGAAGAGGGTACAAGAACTACCCCCGGTATTATCTCTCCCCCTCTCTCTTTGTCGTGTCGATTTTTTCTTTGCTCTGCTTCTAATCATTGAATCGGCGTTGGACGTTGAGGGATTCCAGTCTTCGGCCATGGCTTCAAAGAGGATCTTGAAGGAACTGAAGGATCTCCAGAAAGATCCACCCACGTCTTGCAGCGCAGGTATGTCGGATCTTGACTCTGATTTCCCATCCTTTAGGCGATCGTTTCTTTTTGTCTGGTTCCACAGATCGGTTCGATTTTAGATCTGGATTCTTGAAATCCAAGTCTTGTTTGATCTTCTTGTGAAATCCTTGGATTTTAGGTTCGAATGTGGAAAATAAGACCTTTAATGAGATGTTTTCCTTCTATGAAAGGCGGTCGGCAGAGCGCAGAGTGATCTTAAATGTTATTTATCTTTTTATGCAGTTGATGTTGTGATTGAATTCGACCGATGGGAAAAAAAATGTTTCCTATGGGTTAGTGGTCAACCTTGTGACTGAATTTGCTCAAATGAAGATTTTCCCCCAAGCTGTTCACGTAGTTGATCTTGTGATCGAACTGAAGCGATGACAAAATTTTCTTTGGGCATGATATGTTTCTGATGTTACATAATCTTTTCATGCAGTCGATATTGCGATCAAATTTTCTCAACGGGGAAACGTTTATTTTCCCCTGAGGATTGAAGGAGTCATGTGATGTGTAGGATGAATTTAGGGGGCAATTCTGTGAGTTACATGGATATTTTAACGAGATATCTGGTAATACTATAGTTTGTATGTCAAAGTTGGTGTACATGAGATGTACCTACTGTTATTTTGAGCTACTCTCCATCAGGAGTAATGTCAAGGCACTTACCAAATACCAATTGTGGGATCCAAATATGATATTATGCCTTCGTGGATATAGCGTGCTTTTCTTGGCAGGCTTACATTTAATCATCCCATTTTAGAAAGGTATAATCCTATAACATTAACACATTAGCCACATTTATTCTGGCAGTCTGGAACCTTCTCTCCTTCACTTATTTGTCTCTTTATGGTGTTTCAGGTTGGAAAAAATTGTATGGTTCAAAATTGCCTAGCAATTTAATAAAGGTACCACATGCTGTATGTTTCATTCTTGCAATGCAGCAGCAATGTACATGAGCCAAGATTGTCTTTCTGTCATTCTCATTAAGATATATGTGCGCCTTTTGAGGGAGGCTGCATTTAGAGAAGACATCGTTTGGGTAAAAATCCTGGTATTTGATAGAAAATACATATAGAGAACATGTTTCTTAAGTTTTTTAATTCTGACACCATGGTCATCATGGTGGTGGCCAAGCCATAGAGGAACCAAGATCCTGGTTTATCCTGGATGAGATATAATGCCAGAAAATTCTGACAAAAGAAGATAATCTGAGACCTCTGGCATTATATATTGGAATATTGGCCAATATAGTAACACCAAGATCAACTATCTTATTAAGGTATTGATTATAAGATGGTAAAAATTCTAGATCATTATATTCATATTTTTGTGTCTTGGGATATCTTGATTTATGTTGATCAAGGGCATGGTATTGATGAGTGCCTAATATCAATAGAAACAGACACTCAGCTGAGATGAAAACCTGGATCACTGTCCATTCTGTTAATGTTGCTGTATTTTTTTATATTTGTCATATATTATATATATTATTTCTTATAAAGATACGTGAAGACTGAAAAAATAAGTCATCAAATGGCATCTATTGGTGAAAGACTAGTAGAACCCTTGCTTACTATCATTTTTAACTGCTTCATTGCTCTCGCACCTCTATCTACTCTCCTTCATCCCCCTCCATGCCGTTTGTGCAAAAATAAGTTTGACTTTTTCTTTTTTTCTTTTAATTTTTTTTAATGTGAGGCATGCAAAATTACAAGAAAAACAAATTAATCTTGAGATGACTGTCTTGTATACATTTATTAACAATTCCGCCTGATTTAATTATTTAGTCATTGTAATTGATCTGATAACAAATGATGTTCGTAATTCAAGCGGTAAAAAAAATCACCCAAACTAGTCATATCCTTTTAAATCCTAGTCAGGCAATATGTATGATCACCTTCCATTCTTGTAGCAGCAGTTGATTGTTTGTGCAATTAGGTCTGTAATTTTGGAGTATTTATTGGCATAAGCTACTCTTCTATTGAGATGAGTTTTTATTCTGCTGTTGAGCAGCATTTTGGTGATATGCTACAAGTCAGAGCATACCAGAATAAAATCTCTAATTCAGGCATGGCGTAGTCTCTTCCGATTAACCATAACTTGGCAGTGGTTGAAGTTCAGTCTTTATGTTTTACATCCTTTTAGATATTATGATGCATGCTGCATAGGTTCTAAGGGATGTGAGTCCCTAGATGCCCAACAGATTTTTCGAGTATCCATTTTATTTATGACATGAAAAACTTGCAGTGTAGGTCCATCTCATTAATATGTTATGAAAGACTCTACTTGAATCATTTGATTCGTCTTTATTGTCAAAAGCTCGTATTTGATAAAATATATTATTCGGACTTCCGGGCACTGTGAAATTCTATAGTTTAAAATGTTCTTTACTTGGGGTCTTGGTGAAATTCTATAGTTTAAAGTGTCCTTTAACTCCATCGGAACAGGAGGATGAATTGGATGTGAAATATTATTTAGAAGATTCTTATATAAGTGATCTTACTGTTGTATATGGAAAATGTCGGGAGGTTAAAGCCATTTATAGGAGCATGAGGGGTTACAAAAGGGCACCTATTACAGAAGCAGATTTGAAATCTGTTTGTTAATTCTTTAATGTGAATGATAAAGTATAGCAGCCTGAGATATGATTGCCTATTTCGTTGAGTTTATGGATTTATGGACTTGCTTCTGTAAGCTCTCTGTTGTTGCTTAATGGCAAGTGTGTAGCTAGGGAGTATCAGAAGAGATTGTTGGTTTTGGTTCTTTTTGAGGGTCTTGGAAGGAGAGAATGGAGGGATGCTTCATGCAATTGATTTGATCCTTTTCAAGGAACCTAAGAGGAACCAAGATATGAATGCTCATTATCTTTTAAGAAGCTAAACCTTCAGTTTGCCATTAACCAGAGTCACTGCATTCTAGAGTTCTTCAAGCAATGTGGAGCATCATCAAACAATTGTGGTCTCCCTCTCTTTTGGAAATCCAAGCACTCTTGGCATGATCGGAGTATCAACATACTGGAATTGCCTCTCTCTGTACTGATATTGTGGGTCAGGACCAGATTCACTTCATCATTAGAGATCTTCGAGCAGTATTGAATGTTACCTAACAGTTGTTATACCACCTCCTTCGTGGAGACTTAAGTTTAAAATGGATGCTTCTTTGGGGATCCAAGCACCTCACGATAGATGAAGATTCAAGGAATGATAACATCGTATCATAATTATGATCTTTTGGATTGATGTGGCTACTTCTTGTGAATTAGAGGAAAGACACCATTTTTGGGGTAAGGAAATGTGTATAGTCTTTAATTCTTCTTATTGCTTAGGTTGAAGTAAGATATTTTTTTTGGATGGGGTGGAGGTGATAAGCCTATTTGAAAACTTTCCTCTCTGTTTGATGAGATTGCTGACATAGTTATGGAGTTCATTTATCTTTCTCTAGCTGACTATGATTTCATACACCTTGTTGCAAAAGGAGGTGTGGCAAGTGCAGATTTGTATGTAGGAATTTCATATTATACTTGTGACACTTCACATTTTTATTTTGATATTTTAACTTGCTCTTTTTAGTTCTGTTGAAACTAAATAACCAAATATTGATGCATGTTTAATGGGATTAAACTTTTGCCAGTTTCACAAGTCTTGAAGGGCTGTGCTTTTGCTTATGTTCGCTATGTTATCTATCTTAGAGGCCAACCTGTGCCCACTAATGATATATTTTCTGGTTTATGTTTGATGCCTTAGCATGTCTTTCTTGATTTATTGCCTTCCAAAGGACTGCCAGTATTGAAACACTTGAAATGCAAGGTGCAGTCGTGTATTTCTTAGTTTTGTTAAAATTTGGGGATTCATTGACATTGTTCACTTTACCTCAGAAAAGAAAGGTTTAAAATTCCTTACATAATATATCAGAGGAGCATTATGGTTTCTTCAGCATTCCAACTTGTCATGACTATTAGAAGACGTGCTACACTGTGATCCCTTGTTTAGGAATGCTTTAGATAAGCCAATTGGGTTTCAATCCAATATTATCAAAAGACGTTCAATAATTATAATTGTGGCCTTTTATGTTCAGTTTTGCCCTAATATATCAATTGGGCCGAAGTCCCTAATGTAGCCCCTCAACGTACCCCAAAGGATGCAATTTTAGTGATGTGACATCGAGGCAAGTGCCTGGATGATGGTGAGAGGTGTTGGGGCAAGCAACTCATTGATGCTAGGAGGTCATATTCATGGGGTTTCTCAAGTTTCATATGAGGGTTCCTGTTCAATTTTATGGAAGTTAGAGATTCAAACAAATAAAAAAACCCTGTTGTTCGTACCTTCTTTTTTATTAGGCTGATTGGGTTTAAGCTAGGAGGGGAACATGAGGAGAAGAAATACCAAAATATTAAATCAAAAAATACGCACACCTGAAACCCCCTTCTCCCATTCTTTCACAATCCAGTCAGCTATGTAAGAGGTTTTTTCATCTTCCTCTCTCACACTCTTCTTGGATTTCTGCTGTTCCTTTTCTGTTATTCTTGTTAATCTTTCTTTTTTGTCTGGCTTATTAGTTTGTTTTAGTTGTTGTTTACTTTTATGTTATTTGGCTTCCATTTCTTTGTTTCTTTTAGCCTTCTTATTTTGATTTTTGCTTTTCTGATTTAGATCCTCTTCAGTGACTGGAGAGGTCCCTCCTGTCCAATCACCAGCTGTTCTGCAATACATGGATGATTGGTGATTTGAGCTGGACATGGCCAGTTGTTCTGCTCTATTTGTTTATCTTTTCTTTTCTGCTTTGTTCTTCCTTTATCATTATTACAATCTATATAAGTAGGTCAAATCAAGGAGTTACAGTATGAAGATGTTGATACCAAAGTTATCAATGTTGATGGATTCTCACATGGCTAGCTGTTCAATTAACAGAACTGTTGAATTCACTATGTATTTTGGAATCTAATGTATTCATAACTGCTTAAAATCAAAGTTTTAAATCCCGTGGGATGGGGCTGTCTTGATTTTTTCATAGAACGGGATGTATCGCCGTCCCATCCCATCCCGACACTTGGGACAGATGATGTCCCAAGACGTCCCTATCAGAATGCTGGGACACTAGCGGGACGGCCTGTCCCAATACATGGGATGATACCCCATCTCAATGTCCCACGAGACATCCCGGGATGTCCCGCTGGGACCTGAATCCCCGCTTAAAACAATCTACAATATTTGGTTCCTATGTGCTGAGCATTAAGATGATCATGATCTGAAGGTTTTTGCTGTTTTATCATGAACTTTCTGATGTCCAGTTGCATGTTTGCAACCCTAATCACAATAGTTTTGTTGACTAAGAGATATCATGATACATCCTTTTAATTGATTTCTGCATCATCCAGATTTGTTTTGATCATGATGCCTATGGCAACTCTGGTCTTGCATCTGTTCAAGTCCCAAGGTCTGTCAAAGTTTAACCCACCTAGATTTGGTGCATCGTAATAACCTTTGGCCTGAGCTTGCATCTTATGATTAGCTATCAGCTTGTTTTGGCAATCACATGCGCTAACAATTCCTTAACTTGTTAACCATCTAAAGGTTGGTGAGCCAATGCTAGCTTTGTCCATCATTGACTTAGATGCTATCCATATCAGTGAAAGGTGCAAATTGTACGATACCACTTTTGTTTAGCAGAACATGGCACATAAATATCTATCATTGAATCTAACATGGAATTTGCATCACTAGAATAGTGATAATTCTCCGAGCAGGTCACTTGTTGGAGTTTTGCCATATTATATTTCATATTTTCATAAGATGATTTTATTGAGGCCAAGCAGGTGCAAGGTTCTCTTTTGTGATCAATCACCAGGAGGATTTTTTTTTTTCCCTTTGTGCATACCTTTCACAATATCCTTACCATTTGGATGCTATTCTAGATCAAGCATTCAAGTTGATTTCCAGTAGCAGACAGTGAGTGCGAAGGTGAGGAATCTTGTTTTCATCTTCCTAAGAATCTTTTACTAAATTGTTAGTTGTTGAGTGTTGGAAGTTAAAGGAGGCATATGCATCTAAGAATGATATGAATGATCCTTCAGTCATCTTCATGCATTGCAGACTAAATTTCTAGGGATAACATGTTTATTCCCTTAAATCTTAGGACAACTTTTTGCATTATCCTTCATCCAAAGAAATTATCAGATTGTTGTGTTTTCAACCGAGTCACTAACTAGGAGTCATCTTAGTGATATTTCTTAGCAACTGAAGCTTTCTGACTTTTCTGAACTGCCTGATGTCCTGGTTTTGCTCAAATGAAGATTCCTCTTACTCTCTAATGATCAAAATGGGAAGACTAAAAATGCTTTGTGGAACATGTTGATGGTTTGGGAGGATCATAGTACTATGAAGTTGAACTTATGAGGACCTCAATACCAAGGTTTTGAAATGGTAGTGTTCTTCTATTTCTCAAGTTTCTCCTTCTCTCTTTCACTAATGCAAGTTAAATTGATTATTTCTCATAAACCTAGAACAACAAAGTACTTCAGTTGATTCTTGTTTTTGGGTTTTGTATATTGTGGCTGAGTTCTTCTAAAATTTCAAAGGGATGTGCATGTAGCAATCTTTAGTGGCCTTTTGTAATTTGTCATTTGCATTTTGTTTACTCATTGTTAAAGCTAATCGTAAACACTTCTTTAATTTTAATGCACATCTCAAAACTTGGTAATGACGAAGACACTATTTATTAATGGAGGAAGCTTCTTATGGTTGGGCCATTAATGACTGTCTGGTCAGTCATCATAGTGAGAATTTGGGAACAGATGATGGAGAGAGGTTTTAAGAGGAGTTATTTTGTTATGTCTCTCACCATCTTATCTTTCAATGGGCTGTGGGAAGCTATTTACAAGATTTGTGAAGGCTAAAGTTTTCATTGCAAGTCATGATGTAATAAATCTAAACGGCAAGTGACAAAATATGAACTTGCATATCCATCAGTTAAGATGATCATCAGTTTTATCGGGATATGGTTTCAGTATCTTCTATGATATGAAGATTTAGGAATGCCAGATTTTGGCTTTCAGTTTAAAGGATATAAACGGCATGAGGTGATTCTTTGTTCTTTGTAGATAAGCAATGGAGATTTTGGTGGGTGGTACCAAGTTGGTTATTTTGCCCATTGCATCTATTGTAGCATCATCTCTGATTTTGCATATCGGTGGCACTACTAACAAATTGTCAGCACCCCTTTGGATCCTCCTTAGCATTAAATTCCTTACATTTGATGTCGTGTATTGATTTTTTGGTGCACATTAGATTATAAACAGGGAATGCCAAACTGCCCCGAACCAGATGGTTCGAGGTGCGTCGAACTGTATCGATGGCCAATCGGTGTGGTTCGGACATTCGATTTAGAATGCTGGTGAAAATGGAGCGAGAGAGAAGGAAAGAGAGGAGAAGAGAGAGAGGAGAGGTAAGGAGAGAGAAAGGATGGTGGTGGCTCGTTGAGGTCTTCGAGACTTCGCAGTCCTCCATGTGAGGAGAGTAGAGAGACAGACAGATAGAGAGGGGGGAGGTAGAGAAATGGAGAGAAGGGAAGGCAGCGGGGAGACGGTCGGAGGGCTGTCAAGGGGTCGTCATGGCCATCAGATGGCCGAAATTGATACTGGTTCGAAACAGAGGCGACCACCTCTATTCATCATTTTTTTTAAACACAATTTGCTAGCTTTACTTAATTCATTCTTTTTAATGCGATGCATAGTGGAGCTAGCTATGGGTTTTGAACATGAGTGTTAAAACGTTAAAGCCATTGCCGGCTTTACTGTGCATCATGTTAGAAAAATACGATGAATAGGGATGGATCGTTCTCGTTTCGAACCCGCGGTATCTGCAGGGTTTATTTCGGCCATCCAGCAGTCATGGCGGCCATCCGATTAAGTGAAGCCGCAAACTCATTGCCGGCTTCATTGTGCATTGCATTAAAAAGAAAAAAGGAATTATCAGAGGTGGGTCGCCCCTTTGTCAAACCCGTGGCATATGCGGGTTGATTTCGGTCATTCAATGGACATGACGATCATACTGTGGCCTTCTAGCAGTCTCTAGTGCCTTCCGCTCGCTCCATTTCTCTCCCTCCCCCCATCTCTCTATATCTCTTTCTCTAATCTTCTTTCGTAGAGGACCATGGAGCTCCGGAGGCCTCGACGGCCCTTCGATGGCCACCGTCGGCATCCTTCCCCTCTTTTCTATGTCTTCCTCCCCGGTTCTCTCTCATTTTCATGTCAGTTCCAGCCCAGTATGGAGGCATGCCAACTTGTACCACCGGCTGGCTGGCACGGAATTCTAGTTTCGAGTCGGCAAATCTGGATTATGGTGTTGTAGTTCTGAGAGGTTCCTCTTCTTGAAGTTGTCCTTTCACATTGGGCCTCCTTGGAAATGAATTCCTTCATGCAAATTCTATAACTAAATGCATTCCTCTAAGGTAAATGTTCCTTCCAAGTTCTGTTGCCGTCTTAGAGGCCACTGCAGTCAACCTCAGGCCATACCTCTTGCTGCATATTTGGACTTGTGACTCATTCTGATCTGAGTCAGGTTTGTGATGGTTCTACTTCTTATATTAGTGTGCCTTTGTCTTAAGCATGCTACCATTTCCTCTTCCGGCTTTTGCATTATTGGTTTGTTTTGTTGATCTTTAGGGACTTTTATAAGCTCTCTCCTGAGCTATATGCGTGCATGTACTACAGTGATCTGTTTTTGAGCTGCTTCTCCTTTGTTGTCTCACTGAGGTCGCAATCTTATACTGCGACAACCAGTCATCATCCCCTAAACACTAGCACATAAAAGGATCCTTGTGATGTGTGCCCACTTTGCCAGACAAAGTTGCCATTAGAATTAACATTTGAGATCAAACATAGTTTGTGTTCTAGATAATTTGGCTCTCTTCAAACCATTGTTGGATTAGATTCTCATAGGCCTACCAAGGAACACCATAACTCGAATACACAGACAAAATACAGAAATACGGATCTTCCCCTTTGGGCATGGTTTCTAATGAAGCAGGTCTTGGCATAAATTTTCTCTGCAAATGAGACTTGAGCAAATTGCTTGTTAGTTTTTGTATGGTTTTGTATCAAAGCTGGGTGGTCACTGATGTTGGTTCTTAGGAAAATATCTGATGAAAGCAATCAATATCATAAAGGACAACATTCTGTTTTTGGCTTCTTGAAGTTGTCAAGGATACCAGGTTGTCTACATGAAAACTTCTCGTATCAATTTATTCATGGTAGTAAGTATCCAGTTCTCCATGTAGGCCAGAGTCATCCATGCCCCAAACATAAAATTTTGTCCATAAAATTGTGAGTGCTCCATCGAGTTTTCCAGACTCCAGAGTAATGCTATCTCTTGCCACAGTCACACCATGCATATCTTTCTGATAAATGACAATTTGTATGACTTATGGCTTGTGTTTTAATATATTTTTGGCAATCTTACATGTTGATGGAGAACAAATGCTGCAAATTAGAAGCAGTTCATGAACTATTGAATACACATGGCACCAAAATTGTAGTCTTTAACGTGCTTGCATGTGCAAAAATCATGCTTTGTGTTAGAAATGTAAAGGCTCACGAAATTTGAGATTTTGTCAATATAGTCATCTTCGATTCTAATATCAGTATGATAGGTTGAAATTGGATTTGCTCTTATTTGTAATGCGGAATACCATGTAAGAGGCAGAATTGCATTTCTATGAAATGTTTCTAGATGTAATTTTCATTTATACATGCAGCAAAAAAAAATTGGACTCCAGTGTAGTAGGTCACATCTTAGTATTTATCTGTAGGAAGCTGCTGCGTTTCCCAAGAATCCTAAGCAAGGTGTAAACCTGGTTTTTGTGTCCAAAATGCCGACTTGCTCCTTGGCGGTTCAAAAAATATACCATGAATTAAACATTTCAGGAGAGATAAAGCCTCTTCCTTCACCAATTTTGTCACAAATTCTTTTGAAAATTCTATCACCATGGACCTTGATGGCAATCAAATACTTCTTTCTATCCTGTTACGTGATAAATCCACTAGTATAGCAAAAGTGAGTTGAGAATAAGTTAATATAACTTGCTGCTGAAGCTGTTCTTGTTTGCTGTTCAAGTCAACATACTGAATCATGTTTTTGTGGTGAAAGCAATTTGTAATTGTTTCTGTTATAAATTGTATGTTTATGCATTTAACAGGACCTGTGGCAGAAGATATGTTTCACTGGCAAGCAACAATTATGGGTCCGCCAGATAGTCCTTATGCTGGGGGCGTCTTTCTAGTTACCATCCACTTCCCTCCAGACTATCCATTCAAGCCACCTAAGGTACTGAAACACTGATAATTTTGATATAATGAAATGAAGCTTCTTGTTTATATCATGTTTCTCTAAAATACCTTTCTTTTTGTTCTTTTTCTTTTTTTCTTTTTTTTTTTTAAGTTTTGAAGACTGTAATTTGTCAAATAAATTTGTATATTATTTGAACTGATCTGTCTTCAATCCCATATGTCAGTAACTAAACTTATCGCATTGTCCCATGTTGGCATTGGCTTAATTAACTAAACTAATTGTAGATACAAGCTTATTTCTGGATCTGGTTTTCATTAGCAACTGTGACTTGTTTGTCCTTGATTTACATTGTTCTTAGTGCCATCTTGTGCTTTTCACTGGTATGTATAACATGTTGTAATCTATGCTTATGCTTCGTTGTCTTTGAGAGGTTCAATGATAGATGATTTGGGGTTGTTGGTATTATTATTTTTATTATTGTGAGGAGTTGGATTGCCACTTTGAGAGACCTTTAAGCAGTTAGCTTTGGAGTCGAGCACTTCAGGGATAAGTTTTATAAGTTGAGTCCCTTTAACAAGCATATATGAAGATTATTATTCTTAAGGTAGTGGGTAGATATCGTTTAGGTGGATTACAAGGTGAAAATTGTGAGTAGATTTTCTTTTCTTTTCTTTTTTGCGGCCAAAAAAGCTTCTCCATGATATAGCCTCAAGGCTTTGATGTGGTTGTGGTATTATGACTTTCTCGTGCAACTTGCTTGTTTATAGCTCATTGGGCTACTCTTTTTACAGCACTAGGGGGTTATATCAAGACCTTTTATTCAATGAATGCTAGGTTCACGGACTCGATATTGGAATTCATGCCGGTCGGCCGGTGGTACGGGTATGTATCGGTTGGCCGGTGGTACAAATCCGTATCGGATCGGACTGGTGCGAACCGACACATGGAAAGGAAGCGAATCAGGAGGAAAAGAGAGAGAAATAGAGAGAGGGAGGAGGAAGAAAGAAAGGAGGAGGGAAGCCATCGGAGAGGCTATCGGACGGCCTCTGGCTGGCTATTAGACGGCGTGCGGCGCCTCGGGCATGAAACAGGGGCGACGCCCCTGTTCAGGAATTTTTTTTAAAATCCGAAACAATATGAAGCCGGCAATGGGTTTGTCTGCTTCACTTAATTGCTGACTTCACTTAAGTGAAGCCGACAAACCCATGGCTGGCTTCACTATTTTGAATTTTTTAAAAAAAGTAGTGATGCTAGCAAATTGAGTGCCAGCTTCACTATTCATCGTCCTTTTAAAAAAAGAATGATGAAGAATAGGGCGGCAGCCTCTGTTCCGCCTTCGTGTATTCGCCCTGCAGTTTTCGCTGCTCGTTGTCCCCGACGGCCACCCATCAAGCTCCGGTGGCCCGTCCGCCTGCTGTGCTTCCCTCCGATACGTTGCCCCCTCTCTTTTTGCTTGTTTAAAAGTCCTATTGGGTGATGGTCAAGCCACGGAGGCTTCTGCGGTCCTCCGACGGCTGCAGCGGGCCACCGGCGGCTTCCGACGGCGTCTACTCTCTCTCCTCCTCTCTCTCTCTTCCTCTCTTTCTCTCTCGGCACTAGCATGTGCTGTTTTCCAAGCCGGAACCGTCCCAATTCTTTATCGGTCCGGTTCGGCACACCCGAACCGTCTGATTCGGGACGGTTTTGAAAACTTTGAATGAATGTATTGCCTTAAAACTTCTTGGAGACCTTTCTATTCTTGCTCAGATGCAGGTTATAGAAAAGTGATCAGTGAGCAGCAAAGTTCACAATTCGGCAAAATTTGGTTGAAATTTGTCCTTAAATTTCTAAATATCAACCAAAATCATAGCTTTTCCTGCATTATCTAAATCATGTTTATAAGAAATAAGGTTATGAATATTTTAAAATCTGCTCAAATAATTGAAAATCAAACTCTTTTATATCATATATTATTGTTCTATATTTTCATTGTCATATCAAACTAATTTAGAAAAGTCCTCCATAGATGATCTCTGACAATTCTATCTGTCAAATTCTTTTATTGAATGTTGTAGCTGTAGAAACCAATTTGGAATATTTATGTACTAAGTAGAGCAAAATGAGTATGATAGATTTGTTACTGATAGATTTGCCTCTATTTTGATGTATAGTCCAATTCTAATATACTACCTCATTTTTTTTTCCATTTTGTTTCATCTTCCTTACGTTGTTAGCAGACCAATATGTATTGATTTTCTAAGTATGCCTTTTTTAAGGAAATAGAATGTTTTGTGAATCTAATTCCCTGCCTTGATAATGCATATATAAGTACATGGTTGCAGAATAGATATCCCGGCGCCTACTTCCTCTATTTATCTGTTTTGTAGTGGGTATGACTTCGACCATCCCCGTTGCCTGTGGATTAGAAAGGGAATCAGGATTTTTTGTTGCAAGACGCTTCAATACTTCTGGTTTTCACCTTCACATGCTAATGGAAATGCCACTGTTATACAAAAACATCATCCTTTGAGGAGGCATCATCCTGATTCCTGAAATGATTCCCTCATGGGAAAATCTACAAGAAAAATAGATATATGAGGAAAATTAGAAAGTATAGTGTACATCATCCTTTGTTTAGATCATTCTTCTAGGCTAGTCTCCTTGACACTGATTAGTGTCGCTGATCTTTACCTGAAGGTTATGTTTACTAGACGTATGTTGATTTCCCCATGTTGCCAGTTGTATAAAGCTTAACCTCAATAGGTGACTTAGATCTTGTTGTTTGATTCATTGGTTCATGTGATTGAAGTATGACAACTAACAGGCCATATCACTCCTGCACGAGGTGCATAGATTCATTGTGGAGTTGAATGTGGATATTGTCAACCAACTGTTGGTAGAGAAGTGCTTTGGATGTCCCTTCTATATGTTTCTTTGGTAATTATTAAACTTAACTATAAGCAGTGTTGTGCTAGTCCAGTGGGGTGATTAAGGATGCCACAGATGGACTGGACAGCATTAGCTCATGTGCAGGCATGCTAACTATCGTCCACCTTGTGTAGAAATGCTTATTATTTTGCTCATTTCACCATTACTTAATTTCTTCTCTACAAGTTGAAAAGCATTTGTTATTACTTTTAATATAGCCGCCTTCCTTTTCACCAAAAAAAAAAACTTTTAATATAGCCAAGACAATAACCATGGCAACTAGAGTTGCATTTTTTGCCTAGTTGTGATTCCTCACAGAGTACTTGCATGTGCATATTTAGATGGTTGTGTGCTTTCAGATTGAGATTGAAGCTTCCTTGTTGCATACCTTTTGAAGCAAAATGAAAATAACTCTTAAAAAAAAGCTGCAGACGGAAAAGTCTTTACCTTTTGAAGGTTAGTGAAGTACTTCAGTGGTTGGCACGAAATGATCATGGAATCTTTCTTCCATAGGCAAATTTACTGGGGATATAGCTCTGAAAAATGTCGAACCTTCATGGAACAAACATATCATCAAAGCAGGAAGTCAATGGTGGGAATTCTATATTTTGCTGGTTATGGTGTTGTAGTCAACAGGCAATTACCTTTACATGATCATTCAAGACATGAACACTGACACAGGTATTTAACTGGTTTGGAAGTCTGTCTTTGAGGACGAACCTTGGTCAGCCTCAGCATTTGGTAAATTGAGATCTGTTGCCTAAACAAGAAATATTCTCTTTCTTGCTTTCATGAAGCAGTTGCACAAGGTATTGCCATAGGTGTATCTTGAGAATGATGTCTCGAATTGCATAGCGAGAGGTTGATAAATGATGGATCACAAATGAAACAGGAAACTCTTATATGCATATAATCTGGTCCCTCTTTAATAACCAAATCCAAGCTATTCAGCTATTACAATTTACTACTATAATTGTATAATTTCATAAGATGATGATGGCCCTTTAATCAATATGAACTCTCCACCTTCAGTGTGAGCAAACTACAGCCTTACCCCAGAATACACTATATTCGTTATGCAAAATAAGTAACAAAGAAAGAAAGGGAAAGAGCCTTAAATAATATATCTAAGCAACGATATCTTGCATCCTTTCTATGATTAGGGATAACTTGTTTGATCGTGTGCTTTGAAATTTGATATTTTACTAAGGTGAATTTGTTAACTGTTGTGTGGCACAGTTGTGATGTAATATAAGTCATGGTCACGAACTGAATGTTTAAAATTGATCGCTGTGATTCCTTGAGTCTCACTTGTGTGGATTGCACAGGTAGCATTCAGGACAAAGGTCTTCCATCCCAATATTAACAGCAATGGAAGCATTTGCCTTGACATATTGAAGGAGCAATGGAGCCCTGCATTAACCATTTCCAAGGTTTTTGTCTTTTCTTCCATGGTTTCTAGTTGTTTTACATCCAGACAGGACTACAGCTTCATCAGAATAAGATTAGGATGGTGCTCCTATAATATCCTTGTGCCATTATATTTTACTGGTATTTGAATGGTATTATACTTAAGTCCTAGATTTCCCAAATATTTGTTAGATTTCCCTCTTGTTGCCTGTTGGATTGTCATTTCTTGTTTCATTTGTTATATTCTTTCCTGTGTCTCCCTTTTATCTGATAATCTGGTAGCAGTCCACGCATATCTGATCTCAACCAGTATTCATGGACAGGTACGCACATATCCCGTAGCATGCCTGTAATGGCATCTATAATTCTCAAGGCTGCTTTTTTATTTTATATAGATCTTTGTGTATCATGGCGTCCGATAAGATCATCCAGCAGGTCCCTTATTCAGAAAATACGGTGGAAGTGGGAGGGTTTGACAGTGTTTGGCCAGCCAGACAAGCAATTAATCGTAGTTTTGGGGATAAGAAAAACTTTTCCAATGTGATTTACCTTATCCTAGAAACTAGTGATGGTTGCTAATCCAACTCCCCTGGTTCGGCTTCCACCACCCAGCTTTGACGATATTTTCAGGAAAGTGCCCTGACAGAGCGATAAGATTTCCTCGCATTGAAAAGAGACCCCTTTGCAGGGGAGCACATTGGTCCGCTTTAGAATGGCATTCTAAAACCAACATCATCTAACCAGCTGAACTAATCCAATGATGCCATGAATGTTGATATGGTTATTCATATTTGCAACTTTCAGGTACTGCTTTCAATCTGTTCTCTGTTGACAGACCCAAACCCCGATGATCCGTTGGTTCCAGAGATTGCACATATGTACAAGACGGATAGGAACAAGTATGAGACTACCGCAAGGAGCTGGACCCAGAAATATGCAATGGGTTAGCCATACAGAGAGTGGAGATCATCAAGGCTGTTTTCCTCTGTATCACTTATTTTTTATCCACTGAAGGACCAGGAAAGCCTCCTTTATGCAATGCACAAAACGAAGAGAATACTTATTTGTTCCTTTGTTTGCATGGGAATTTGATATTTGGACCTCTGTTAGTTTCTTCTTCCATACTTATTCTGCGTTAAATTAAGCCTTCGAAAACGCCGGTGGGTATTTATGGTGTAAAGGTGCATGTAAATGAGGGCTTGGATTTTGCCCTATTTACATTGCGAAATGTCGCTACGTTTTGTAGCTGTCAGAGAGATTTATCATTGAGACTTGTTGATGTGGCATGGACCGTAGTGAGGGGGAGAAGAACCTTCTTGAAGAGGCTTGGCATATGATCTGACTTAATATTATTGAACCTTCATTAGAGTAGCGTGGATGTTCGCTAGCCACTCGCAAGTCTGTTGCACACCATCCATCCTTCGGTGGAGTTGGTTTCGTGACTTGCATTATTATGGTTACACTTTTTGGGGTTTCAGTGGGATGATGTCTGATCATTATGTATTATTATTGTTGGGATATACCGACTGACTCTGATCCCGACTGATCGTGATGCCGACTCACCAACGGATTCCGACATCGATTCACTGGTGCCGACTCTCCGATACCGACGAACCGGCACCAACTCTTCTGCAGATCCTGGCATCGATCCATCCCCGAGATGGACCGACCGATCGATTTCGTCCGACTGATAACGGGCGACGCTGACAGCAACTGCCGATAATGCCCGGTCTGGGCGTGTCGGTCTGACCGGCCAATGCCGACTCCGACCGTCCGAGAGCCGACCGCATGCCGGGTGGGACAACACCGACTCCCCGTCAGGATGAACAACTAGCGCTCGACCCTCTGGAGTCGCCACCCGACATCCGGATCCCGACATACCGTCGACCGGCCCTTTCACGACTGCCGAACGATCGGCATGGGCTGCAGTCCTATCAAGGATACGCCGTACGACCGTCAGGGGGTCTTGTCCTGCCAGGAATCTGGGGGATTGTCCTGCCAAGGACGCCAATTAATTTCTAGGACCTGTCAACCCATCGACGACATGGCAACCTCCGGCGATGTGACAGTCCAGGGCGATTTGACAGCTCCACAGTTGTCTACATCACGGACGGCGGAACCATACCGCCTCCAACTATAAAATGGGGTAAGGC
>KE506331.1:86531-102337 GCA_000441515.1 Elaeis oleifera
CACCCCTAGCACCCTCGTAAGGCATCCAGACTAATCTCATCTCAGGGATTCTAAAGTAGTGAGCAGTATTGCAAATGGGGAGAGCCGCGATGCGCATCCTACACACGTAAGCTTCAATCATAGAATGATCAGGCTGTATGATCCGTGCCTAGAAAATGTCATCTAAGGCAGCCAGGTCGCGCATCCCATACCGATGGGCCAAGTTAGGGCATCCACAGTGGCGGCACCCCCTACCACCCTAGCGGAGCTACCAAGCAAATTCTATTCTGAAGGTTCAAAAGTATCGAGCAGCATTGTAAATGGGGAGGTCGGGATGCACGTCCCGTGCACGTGGCCTTGAGGCACCGGATGACCAGACCGCACCACAAATTAAATTCAAACATCATAAATTAAATAACATCGCATATATGTTAAATAAATATCTATATCATAAATTTAATAAACACTATATATTAAATAAATAACTAATTAATCTTAATTAACTAAGTTTAATTACCAACAGTGTGTGGCAACAACTATATTGCTATCACCGCTATTGTCGCTACTACTCACTAAAGGATGGAGAAAAAGGAGGGAATGGTGAGGAAGGACGGCAATTCAGCACGGGGATGGTGGCATAGGGATGGGGGCAGCATGGGGACAGTGGTGGTGAGGGAACCACTGCGGTAAGGGAAGAAGAGGGAGGCGGGATGACGGATCTGATGGTTGAAGAAGGGGGAGGCGGCGGGGATGGCGAATCCGATGAGGGAAGAAGGGTGAGGCAACAGGGACAACGCGGGAACTACCACGGGGAAGAAGAGGAGAGGTGAGAGCACGGGGATGGCAGATTCGATGGAGGAAAAGGGGAGGCAGTGGGGATGACGGATCTCACGAAAGAAGGAGAGAGGTAGGGCGAAAAGTGATCGATCGAAAAGGGATTTTGAATTTTAGGACATTTATTAGCAACGACGATCAATTGCATCGCTAATAAGGATTATGCCATCGTCAATATACTTTCTATAGAGAAAACATAAATAAATAAAATTAAGATTTTAGTGATGGCGATAGTCGTCACTAATAATAAAATATTTCATCGCTAATAGTTGTCTAAATTTTAGCGATCGATTTTTTGTCTATTGTAATAATTATCGTTAAATAAATTATTAGTGACGGCTAATAGCCATCGCTAATAGTGAATATTCTTGTAGTGACTCTTCTTCAAAAATTTAAAATTTCATAAAATTTTATGAAGATATTTTGAAAATTTGATTTCACATTACTAATAATCTGATTGTCATATCAAATATGCCAATTAAGATTCTCAGTAATTTTACTGTAACATTATCGGCGTGTATCAAATACAGTAACTAATATTATTGGTAATTTAATGACGACAATCTATCTTGAAGATAATCCACAGTACCTTTCAGGTTTGCTCGGCAATGCACCAAACATAATCTAGGTATTATTGCTAACCTACACTAGCTCGCTGGTTTTGTTGGGTTAAGCCATGGCAAAGTTGGTTGTGATTCTAGTTTAGCCCTAAAAAGGGCTATTTTATTGGCCATGATTCCTCTCTCAAAGGCAGGAGAATATTTAGAGAATTATTGAGGGGCCAATTCACAAATAATTCAAGTCCTTTGCAAAGAAACTAGGTTAAACCAAGGTACTGCACGGGAAGTACAAGCTTAAGAACATCAAAATTTCCATTCTTTCAGCGACGGAGAGCAGACGGCCTAGTAGGCTTTGTGGTTCGAGATAAGATGAGTTCATTTATTATGGTAGAGACTATGGCTATTGAAGGGTTCAGATTGTATCTGTTGTGCAAAATAATAATTCATTTTTCTCATGATGTGAATCATTGGATCGCGTAATAGCCATTATGAGATCTTTGCAAGCAGATGGAAGAGAAAGTTTGGAGTGCTTTGAGAGTTGTTCGAGATCTGACAATCGGGATAATCTCTGCCAGGTGCAACATAAGAAATTTATGGAAAATGAGAAAAGAATTTCTTCAAAGGTTGGGAGAAGTCAAATTCAAAAGGTAGAAAGATGCTAGAAGACGGGCAATGGGATGTAAAATAATTAGCTTTTCAGCGAGAGCAAGACTAGCTCGGAGAGATGGCTACCAATAACCCACCAGCATTGTATAAGTTAAAAGAATTAATTCATGGATCCGTTGTTCTAAATTTGCATAAAGTCATTTCCGCTGCTGATTGCCATGGGCAAGGAAAAGCTTTGAAGCTCTTAGATCTTTTGTTTGGAGAACTGTGGTCCCAAGATTCAACAACAGACTTATCTATTTATTATTCTATGCTTGTGCATACTTTATGAATGGAACATGAAGTAATGCATGCATATCCCATGATTGTCAATGAATATGACTGCTACGGAGTTATTGGTGAATTATTCTGCAAATGAAATCTCTCTAAATAGGTGAGTAATATTTTAATAACAATAGAGAGGTATTTATGACTCAGCAAAACATACATGACTTGTAGACTCTCTCACTCTGTCGATCGGAAGAGATTTTTCTAATTTCTTATACATCCCTTATAGATTTTTAAGGGATCGGGCGTAATTCATGGTTCATGTTCCTGGCCTTGAGCAATGCAACTTTCAAACTCTAGCTAAGTCAAATTTTTGCCCGTCTCTACACCTAGGAAAGAGAGTCACACCTATGAACACTTGTCCACATGGCACACGCCCCTAATTAATGGTGGTGGCTTCGGCTTCAACGCCTTGGGCATCGGTTAATCTCTTTGAGATACGTGCCATTGTTGCATAGATATACGTACAGCTAAAGTTAAGTCTCACTTCGCCAAAAGTAGCTGAAATTTCTAGGGATATTTAAGCTTGTATGTACGGTCTTAGATGGTTCGAGGTTTTAACCTTCCTAACATGGAGCAAAAAATGGAAACAAGATAAAAAAGGAAGACATGATCTCGCCACTGCGGTGATCCCCACTAGCTTGCTGTTCTAGATTTGGCTGGTCATGAATTTTGATAAATAAACGCATCAGATATCTGAGGCATTTATTGAGTCACTGGATGCTGGTTGTTTCTTTATTTCTTTTTCTTTTTAGATTTAACTATGTTTCCTGGTGGTTTCTCTTGCATCTGCTGGTCCAGAACCATTCATCTACCCGTTTTAGGGAATCAAGTTCAATCTACTTTCTAAACTTTTCTTTCTTTTGTTGTCGTTGAATGGAAGAAATGAGTCTCCTGAACAGTTATTGGGACAGATGAGTCTTTTACTGAGGGTTTACCGAGAAAAAATTCGCTGTTTGATCATCTTATAAGCATGTATAGAAACCACTAACGGGATGGATCGAAGGAGAAACAAGGCATCAAATAGAATTGGGCTGGTAGTTGTTGGATCTATAAACCTCGAGCCAATCAATCGACGTTCTCATGAAGTCGTCGTAAGAGTAGAAAACCATGCACACATGGGATTCTTTAACCTCATCCACGTACGCAGTTCTCAACTCCATGTCTTTAACTGATGTTGAAGGAATTTTCATCAAAAAAAAAAAAATGATGTTGAGTGCAGACCAATGGTAGAGACGTTACTGAGTATTCCAGAGATTCATGCAGTTGAATGCAAATTGGATTATATACTCTCTGGTGATCTGGGGTTGACAAGGATGTCAAACTTGCACTAGGTGAGTGATCACCTACATGCATTGGTACCTATATGGAAGCCATGGAGAAACAGGACTCTGCTTCGGTGTGTGGAAAGCTAACAATTTAAGTAGTGGAGTTGGTACCTCCCGAGTTCTCCTCATAATAGTAATAAGATTGTCAACAGAGTCTTCTTTTCATCGCAATCCAGAAGCTCATTTTCTACAATACAATGTGCTAAAAAATGGAACTTCTTTGGAAGAACTTGCTTTCCACGAAATCGATTTAACTCTTGTCATGCTTGCACTCAAAATTACCTGTTCTTGACTGAACCTGACAATCCATCCAAACTTACTTTAGCTCAACCATATGAATCCAATAATTCACCCCAGCCTAGTGTGAGGTCTGGTTCTGCATCCTAGTATGATTTGAATTATAAACCTGCACTACAATATAGGCCAACCAAACCTAATCTATGTCGGATTAAGTTCACTCAGCTAATCCGACCAAAGTTTCCACTCATCCATGCGAGCGCAAGGATCCCATTAATGCCACCTCCGGTGGGAAACCTTAAAAAGATCAAGATGTCCCTATATAACCTCTCTTAACACCCTTTTTCCCCGAATAAAGCTGGCTTTCAGGACAGTCTTGAATCATTATACTTAAAAGAACTAGAAAGAACCCATCTCCTGTATTATTTTAACGCTCCATTACAACGTGTCCAACGCAAGAATCGCTGAGCGAAGGCTCTTTGGGTATTATATAAAACCCTTGGCTTCAATAGCCAAGATATTAATACCTATTTTAAGATGTGACCATGGTCACTCCCGATGTATTAAAGATCTAGTTTGAAGCTCATGTGCCCAAATGAGCATTAGGGTCAAACTCTAAACCATTCAAAAGATGTGACCATGGTCACTTCCAATGCATTAAAAGATCTGGTTTGAAGCTCATGTGCCCATGTGAGCATTAGGCTCAAACTCTAAACCACTTAAAAATGCGACCATGGTCACTCCCAATGAATGTATTAGAAGATCTAGTTTGAAGCTCATTTGCCCATACTAGCATTAGGCTCAAACTTTAAACCACTTAAAAATATTAGAAGGAAGAAAGGCAATGGAATCGTGCACACGAGTGCGCGACCTAAGCCCAGAAAAGCTGGACCGTGAACCCCTTAAAATATACTCACTACCCATGCACTTGTGGGACAATGGGGCTTTGTCTTGTAACGAAGACAAGAATTGGAGCCACACAAATGAACTCGATCCCCACCCACTAAGGATCCCAGTGGATGATGATGTGGCCCGTCTGGTCCACACGTGGGAGGGGCCCATGGGTTAGCTGGGATTGCCTGGGGTACAGGGTTTTATTCTTGGCTTTATCAACCAGCTCCTAGAAAAGGTTCCATGTAGAGTGAGGAGAGTTGGTGTGTTGCACGTCGTTGCGATCTTGCTTGGTCTCTTCGTATATCATTGGTCTTTAGTCCAGCCGACTTTGGGACTTAAAGCTAGGTCTTTGTTCATTCTTTAAAGACGCCGCATACCTCAACTTGAAATCATGTGAGGCGAGATTGTTGTGACGTAGATAGATGTGCACACTCCAAGGTCCAAGCCATATGTATTCAAAGCAAAACATGGACATCTCCATGTTTCAATTATTGACACAAACTTTGTTGCAACATTATTGTCACCACTACTATGATTCGAATTTTATTCTTATCGTGAAGTTATGGAATCTCGAGAACTAAAATAACAGACCTTACTCTTGTTTGCTCAATAATAATAATAGTAAGGAGGCCTTACCCTTTGGGATCAGCTTTTTGGAGTGGGAGGTCATCGGTCATAGAATGTGGTTCTATTTCTATAACTCAAATCCATAATTCTCGCTTCCATGTGAAGAGCAACCTATGATCTTGAGATTCCCACACAATCGTTGTTAGATTCTTGTCAAATGAAGTATGACATAGCGGGATAATTTTTAGGATCTGTTTGAATATTTTCACAGGATTGGACTGAAAATTTTATAGGATCTGTGAAGAGGATCGTCTATTTAAATATGACTTTGTATCAACGAATTATCATCCAGCCCAAATTCCATTGGAATAAAATAATCTCTATAGGTTTTTTTTCTTCGTGCAGCCCAAAAATTAAGATTTGGATTGGATTTAGATGGGCTCTTAGAAAATACGAGTTAGATGGGTCAACAGGTCCATTTCTATAGGATCTTCATTTTAATCCTATAAAAATATTTAAACAAGAAATTTGTAGAAACTATATCCTACACCAATTGAATCATATGGCGATGCACCACATCGATTATAATTGCTTGTTCTTGTGGATCCCATTCATCAAGCGCTCATATCGATGATGGATCTTTAAAAATGAGTGGCTATAATTAGCATGATGTATACGGTGTAGGATATAATTTGTCAACTTTCAGTCTACCTGGTCATGTGATATATTTCCCTTCCAAGTCCATCCCAAGAACTTATCAGCCAAACTTGGTTCTGCCACGGGTGGAGGCACTTGCCACAATAGTACAATGGATGCGACTCTAGCGTCAATACATAGTGTCTCATCGTAAACATTCTATTCAAACGCCAGCACTTTTATTCTTCTCCTCCTAGATTGGATGGCCAATGAGGTCCGAAAGAAAATAGCTAGCTCCTCTACTTTTGATTGAAACCTTTTTCAGAATTCATGTTAGTTAATCGTTATTATATATATATAGTGCATCGGTCTCCAACATTTGCTCCACTACCAGAAACTACAATTGAATGACGGTGGCTATAAAACCATGGGTATGACGCTAAATAAGATCCATATGGAGCGTGAGACATGGAAATTTCAAGTGGCCAGATGTTGGGACCATATTAATAAATCGCATTTTCTTCCAACTATGATTTTATGATGACGTGCTTTGATGCAACTACCGGGACCCATTTTACCAATTAAAGCCGTACACGTCAGCAGAGAAAGTTATTTACCGCAAGTACTACGTTAGGTGGGCAAAAATGTAGGTAGTCTTCGGTCTCCTTTCATAAAAGCCATGGACGACGACAGAATCCAGTCGACGGCATCTCCGTAACCGTGACGCCACATCACGCCTACATGCGGACGACGCGTGGGGGGACGAGGAGCCTGGCCGGAGAGCGACACGTGGCCATCTGTGAGTGAGGACTGGGGCGTGACCGGCGCCGGCAGTGACCTGCCCTCATTAAGTTGTGGGGAAGGTGTGGGTGTCTGTGGGCCGACAGGGTCGGTCGGTCACCATGCTCGGCTGCCCTCCGGTCTTGGAACAACTCGCTCACCTTCTGTCGCCTCGCCTGTTTATCCCCACATTCTTTATTTGTTTTGAGATAGTATAAATAAATATGACGTAGTTAAATGATTTTATGGATCCATGGAGCACGGATCTTTTGCGGTATACATACCGCACCACGAAATACGGTGCAGGTATAGATGATTATTATTCATAAATGGACGACTACCAAACAAAAAATCCATAAGCGCGAGCCATTTGATATTCATGACATGTATCTTTTGATGATCATTCTTCGGTAGTGGTCATTCACGACTGCGTCATATTTTATGGTATCATATCAATGCACACCATAGTGGATCCTGATCGTAGTGTGTGTTGCATACTTCGCCCACTAAGGTGGCCGAGGAGAATAACAAGAGATTCAAATTGCTCTTTTCACTGTTTGCTTTGCTTAATTTGTTAATCCAAATGCAGCAACAAGAATACGACACATCAACTGACAAATTTTTGAGCCACACATCTAAGTCAGAAAAGTATTTCGTAAGTGAAGATAATCGATCAAAAAATAGTCAGAGTTTATAGCCCCCAATTAACTACCATACTCTACCTTGTATGTTCTGATAAACTGAACAAGAGAAATAAAGCAAGTCAAAATGAAAGATGAAGGAATCGAGTAAGAAACCTTATAATAATTTTGGAGAAACTAACTCCATGATTTTAATTGAATGGTTTCTCCTGATTCCTCTCTTCTTCTTTTTTTTTTCTTAAAAATGGCATACAAAATGTGTGTGTGTGTGCATATACATAAATTCAGTTTTCCTAAAATTTCAAGTATCCTTCCTCATTATATTTTGTTTTGGTGCTAAACAATGATGTTTGACAGAATAGAACATTAAAACTAAATAAATATATTTTATTAATTTTTAATTATTCACAATCCCAAACAAAAACTTATTAACTGCAAGTAAAATTTCGGAGAATGACCTCAACAACAATACCATTGAGGCACCTAATCTTGATGCCTTTTCTTTTTTTCCTTTTCAGGAGCAAAAGTGACTCAAGTCCTGACCATTTCATAGAGGACATGAAACGGTAACCAAAAAGGGGTCAAGAGACCACCAAGTTAAAGGAAGAATAAAAGTGATAAAGGAATGAGAAAGAGAGAGAATCTGATGCCTCGTATTTCCTAACATAACAGTCCTAGTAGTCATGTATATCTTTCTTCCATACATAACAAACGGTGGACTAGGAGCTTAGCTTAGGTACTTCTAAGCAAAACTTTTGTTTCTAAGCAGTACACATCGTGTCCTTCATAAGATTTGGTTTGAGTGATTTTGGTACCGAACTGTCTCATCTGCTCTGAAATATAAAACAATGCTCAATTTCAAATACCATTGAAACATTTGTCTGCAGATAATTGGTCTTGCAAACTTTATTTAAATTATAGGATCAACCAAATATTTGGTCCATTTTTACCATGACATGAAAGTGAAATATCTTGATTTGCAACTTTGTAATTAGTAGAATAATAGCCTACAAAATGATCTCTGCATAGATAATATCCACATTATATCTTATAAATATATAAATTATTTCAATATTTTACAATTACACGTCCTTATCGTTCATTTTATTTTCTTTATTTTGTTTTGTTTTAGGAGAGTCAGGCACAAGGATAGGACTTTAATTTTATTGAATAAATAGTTGGAATCTCCTCATCCATAAATTGTAAACTAATTATTTGCCTTTATATTATATTCATTTCCCCAAATACCATGCCATGATTTGACCCCGAGAGAGAGAGAGAGAGAGAGGCAAGCCCATATTGCCATTTCTCAGATGATGAAATGAAATACACAAGTACTTAAGAAGTGCAGAAACGAATAGACACATGGAGACTTAAACAGCTCTAATTTCCAACTTCCTTCCTTGGCTACATTATCGACCACAACTTTTAACAGTACTGCCTAGTTCTCAATGCATTTCATTTTGATTTCGTTGCAGCCAGCTGTGGACATTCTCTTGTTTCAGTCTTGCTTCATATGCCATCAAATAGACAAGCATATATCAGCCTTCTCTTTCTTCTTAGTTCTCTTGGCATATGATGGCAAACAAAATTCCTAACAAAATCTTTCCTTGGAAAGTCATTAATGGAGTGTTTTGAATCTTTTACGCACACAAGCTTGTTCAATCATAGTTATCACCATATCTTACGAAAATGAATAAGAATAA
This sequence comes from Elaeis oleifera, assembly GCA_000441515.1. Taxonomy (NCBI): domain Eukaryota; kingdom Viridiplantae; phylum Streptophyta; class Magnoliopsida; order Arecales; family Arecaceae; genus Elaeis; species Elaeis oleifera. The sequence goes on from KE506331.1 coordinate 95,627, forward strand.
AATTTAGATAGCTCCAAATAACACATTTACGTAGAGACAAACGAGACAATTTCTCCAACTTTTTTTAATATAAAAAGGGTTACAGATATGTGCACACTTGTAGGGCTATATCCCACGAGACAATGCATGATTAACCACGTGTATGGCTAGCCGTAAGCCACCACATCAACTTGGCCTCAGGTACTAGCTGAAGCTTATCTTCTTTCTTTTTCTTTTTTTTCCGGTTAAATGAGCATATCCTCTTTCTTTTGAAAAGAAGCCATCCACATAGCTCCTCTGGAAGATGTGATGGCTCCATTCTAGCGAGTAGCCACCACCACCCAAAATTCATTCATGACGTTCCCCTGGAAGAAGTGTTGTCGCCTACTAACATTAATCCAAGAAGAGATATGAAGGTGGTCGGCCTTAGCCGTCCGTAATCTTTCATCAAAATATAAGATCATGTATACTTGTTTAAATGATACAAACTGTAAACATGGCCGGGAGAGATGTCACAAGCTTGAATGAGTTGAACTTTTCTCCTCTTGATTGTGTACCAATTGTAAGACATTCAAATTGAAGATCACATTAATAATCATAACCTATATACTAAAATACCTAGGAATAAAAATCACATATTTGATAATATATAATCCATGCATCAAGTAGGTGCAAAAATAAGGATTGAAATACTACGAGACTTTCAATATATATATATATATATATATTGCTAGGTGACTATATTTTGCTATAATCTATAAATGCTTTAATATGCTTAGAATACGATTGATGAGATGAATTCTCTATTTAAATATTTATCATATATTTAGTACACCAGCATATGAAACTTGTTTATTTTCTATTCACATGATGCATAGCTTAAAAGCCATCTCTATATATAGTATTTAATTCTCAGATATTTTTAATGATATAAATTGTAACCAATGGTGTTGAACTATGAGATAAATATCTTAATATTGATTTTCGATTCTAGAGCAATAGATATTCTCATCACTCGATATAAGCATAGTTTATCCCAACTAAAAAAATGTAAAATATAAGCATTTAAGGGAAGTAATTAAGAGGTAGATGAGCAGACATCGGATCCCAACGAAGCCCAGACCCAAACCCATATCAAGGAGCACGTGGGCACTGCTTGACTCGTATTTGACTATTTGAGACCTCATGCACAAAAGATAAGTTTGTATCAACTCATCTTCCCTACTTCAGTCCCGTGGAAATCCTCAATACCTGTGGGAAGGCTGACCTTGTGGCCAGGACTGGTTATCTCTCATTCGAGGAGCTATTAATTGGAGTCATCTGCTATTATTTTTTCTATTCTTTTGTTGCATATTCCTTGTTACAATATGTCGTTAATTGGTGGAAGGAAAGGCCCTTATATTTATGAGGCAGGCAAGTTTCTTTCCTGGCTCTTGGGATTTGAACTTTGGGCACAGGGATCGAATCCACTACCGATTATTGTGTTACCATCCCCAACATAAGGCTGGTTATATTGGGTTTCACAAGGAAGAGCCCGAAATCCAATCACAATGCATTGTAACTTGCTTCTTTCTCCATTTGTATTTTTCTTAAGCAAATGTATTCTCTAGGTGTTATTCGCATAGATTAAACGTGCACTATTGGGATGACAAGAGCAAGGATGATTAGGTAATTAACTTCTCGAGAACTGCAAGCACTATTACTGTTTACTCAGTGCATAAAACCCAGAGCGCTAATAATCTTTCACTTTCAGTGAATATATAAAATATATCTTAGAGTGCTTCTAATTGTTTGGTCTAGTTGGTATATAAAATTTTCCTAACTAGGTTCAGAATAGACGTTTGCACCGTTTCTGATGAATTTGATCAGTTGTACCTCGTCCGTCGTCTATTCTCCCTTTACTCTCTTGCATGGTTCGAGTTTCCCCACTCAAATAAATAAAGAAGATAATCTTTCTGGTAGCGTAGGATATAATGTTAAAAAATAACACCAACTATAATTCAATCTCAAATGAGGAGCCATAATAAGCTTGTGCTTCCTCACGATAGAATTAAGGTAGATTGGACGAAGCGCACTCACACGTGTGAATGCTGATCTATGCTCGGTTGCACCAACCGAACACCAACAGCAAGTCTCCAGTGATGATGATGAGATTATTATAAGAGAAACTGGGACTGGGGTTTGTTGGTTTGTCGAAGAAGAACATCTGGGGCTTGATGCGCCATTGACTCGATCCTTAATGCGGCTCTTAGGGACTCGCCATGAACAGGCTTAAACAAAGGCCAAATAGAGGGTGTTTCAAAGGATTGTCCCACTCGGAGCCACAGGACATGGCCGCTGTTCGTGGCGTTCGACCAACACCCGCCAACTCTGTCGAATTTGCTGACTTTTCCCGGGCCTGTCCGTTGCGCCTGGTCTTTTGCATCGCTGTGCCTCGGTATCTTCGTTTTATATTGCGATGGCCTTTGGTGTTCGGTTTTCGATCTTTGGCTGTCCAAGCTCCACCGTCCAAACACTTGGAATCTAATTATACTATAAACCCATTTCCGTATGCACAGTTCTCCATGAGTTGAAGACTCGAGTCATATGATTATATCTAATGGAATGGAGGAGTTGGACCCCTTATTCTACCGAGCTCTCTCAACTCAGGTGTTGGTTTTCATATTTTATGATATCAAGATAATATAACTTTTGGAGATGTACCTTCTCTTTACCTATTTAATACATTTCTCTAAGCCAAAGTGTATTGCAAATCCCTAATTCGTTATATAACAGTATATATTTCAAAATAACCAAAAACTGAGTATCGAGGCGTGCGAAATGATTAGAATTATCTATGTTTTTCCACCTTTGTTGTAAAGAACCGATCCAAGCTCCTTTGAGCAAAGAGCTAAGAAATCCAGAGGTTTGCTCATATGCTGTGTTTTAAATAGAAATTTGTATGCCATTGTTTCAAATTACCAAGAAACTCTTCTGTAGTTTTATGCCCTACCATAATTACAAAATTGAATAATATTGAAGGAAATAACTTTCAGAGAGAAAAATCATGCATGCACACACAGACACACACCTTAGAGCTAGTAATGATGCCAAGAATAAAGTTTTTAAATACAACGTGGATAAGAGCATCATTGTACTATCTCCCATAAGCTGCATTTTTCCGGGTTTGAGAAGCATCTAATGATGATTGGCATATCTCTCTTAAACTTCACATTGCCGGCTGTTTTTATATTTTTTGAATTTTAAGGAACACGTCTAATTGGCATCAAGTGTATGAGCTAGAAGTATCTAGAGGTATGACTCCACCATCGCATAAAGTTATTCCATATTTCTTTTTTGATAGCATGCTTTCCTCTGTCATTATTTTAATACCTCTATGATAGACCTAGTGAACAGTAGTGATGTCCCAAAGCTTGCTGTTAATCGCTTATGAGTGAACAGAAGCCTGATGAAGAGCATATCCGAAATGTTGTTGATGCACGAAATTGGGACATGACTATGAGTTCTAATTTCTTACTGAGAGCTATTGATCATTTATAAAAACACAAGGATTTAATGGAATTTAATTGGTAGACTCCTACGATAACATGGGAGTGACATTTGAGATCAACCATCGTGAAAAATCTAGTAGGCCTGAGTGACAGATGTTTGGATTTTTGATCCCCTCAGTATTTAGCACTTCCCTAATTAATTAATAGTTATAAATATGCTTCTAATTATTACTTGTCATGTCCATTTTCTCTTTTAAGTAGTTGGGGAGAGCAAGAACATTATGATAGTGATGTCAGATTAAATTCCCTCATGTTACTAATTAATTTAGTTGAAGGTGATATCATTGGAAATTAAATCATCTAATATTAATCTTTTTTCAAGGAATTATTCTTATAAAAAGAGCTCAGTATATGAATGGATTAGCCACTTTTGTTTCACATCCACATGTATCACACAATTAATTTCTTTTCACGTTGGGTGGCTTGCTTGCTTCAAATTGGCATGCACAGTACTCATCGAGTTTAATAATTAGCATGCACTAAAAGCACCAAATTAATGGCATCTTCCTTAAAGCAGGGGAATTCCATCTTCAAGTACAAATAATCAGATTTTCTTTTTCTTCTGCAGCTTGGATATATGGCAAACGTTGTTGGATAGTTTATTATTACACTTTTAATCAATATATTACATTGCTAGCCACAGCTGCCCCCCTCATACAAGAAATATAAAGTTTAATTTATAAATGGAAGATCTAAATCAAAGCTTACTTGGTTGGAAAAAGAAAATAATGAAAGTTTCAGTAATTTTTTTGTATATTAAGATCACTAAAGAATATGATCTTATTCCAGAAAACTATGTTATCAGCCACTTTTTAATTCGGATGAATATATGAAACATCATATAGTTGTTACCGTTTAATTAATGGAAACCTACTTCAAAAAATAAAAGCACCATTTATTTGAAAAGAAATGAATCATTATACTAACATGTCTCCCTCAAATTAACCATTTAAAAACTCAAGACCGTGTAATCTCACAAAATGCTAATACAAATGCCTATAAAGTATAGAAAAATCTAGATATTGTCTGATAGTATGTAGAATGATATGATTATTTTTGGAATAAGATTAGTTGATCCAGGATCACGATGAATAAGGACCAATAATCATAAAGAAAAGAACTATAGGAGGAATAGAATTGAGGATGATAAACTTGGAGAGAGTGAATGAAATAAGTTTCTATTAAAAATTTACAAGACTCAAAAGAAAGGAACTATTACACTTAGTTTCAGTAGTTATTTTCTTGCAAGCCTCACAAATCTATTCTCTCTCCCTCATGACTCAAGGCCACAAGTCATAACTAAAGGATACAATGTATAATATTCAATCCTAGGAAAGGATCCATTCCTCTTAAAACTAAGGCACATCTACTGTTTGGCCCTTTTTTTCAAACCAACCACTAACATATACGTATAAAACTGGTTGTTTCTACTACAATTAGATTTGCCAACGATAACTATTAGAACTACAGCTACTAATCAATACAAATGCTTCCAATAATATTAGGACTTGGCAAATGAATCTTAGTACAAAGTACTCTTTTCTAATATTAAAAATTTCAATAATATTAGGTGTTACTTCTTGTCATGATTTTGAGTAGGCAAAGATGAAATTCTATTAATACTGATTTTAAAAACTTCATGTCACTCAAACAGCTTATTGTTTACTATGGTTGAACCATTTGCGATAAAGAATCCTATATACAAATTGTTGGGATGAATCCTCGAATGATAGCTGACTAAACTAACAACCGACTAAGTTGATAACTAATTTTGATACTAGCTGATAATCTAATTCGAATTTGGCCGACTAAGTGTGGAGTAACTGACTAACAATTTGACGTACAACCAACACCTCCATGTGATTTTCGGCTGCGGGCTTCTTTGATATTTAGCCAACTATTTCAATCCCGAAAAAATAGGAGCCAAACAACGATTATGCAATGTGGATACTAATTTCCCACAATTACAAGATCGTAGGACGTGATAACCATCCATTAATAGTTTATTACTCAATTCCTACGTTGGTTACTAGAATAGCTGTCCACTTAAATCTAGTAACACCCATGTTCCCATATTTTAAGGGACAGTTACAGAATAATGACAACTCTACCTTATATAAAGGGAGGTCAGAGAGAGATCAAGGAAAGATTTTTTTGGACATAATTCATTGCTCTCATGCTTTTGATACTTTCAACTATTTTCTTTCTTCGATTGACTTAAGTATAGAAGATCTCTCATCGGATAACTTTTAGCAAGAAGACTTCATTTTGTAGATTCTCTTTTTTTAAGATCCAGACATTCCTCTTCAGCTCGACGCCGACTATTTCATTGTAGTTTAGCAGCAACACAAACGATCTTCAATCACTAAGTGCCATCAAAGTTAATGGTATCCATTCAAACGAAAGAAAGTTTCATCTTCCTATTAGGAATGTACATTGCCTATATCAGGAATATACAGAATATTATGAATGTACATTATTTAGAATATTGTCTAGAATATTTATAATTACTATAGCATGTTTTTGAATTGGGAGGATCACATGATTGATACCGTGATCTCTTCAATTTTCTGCCTGTTCTCTCTTCTTCATCTCTATATATGGATGTACATATCATAGTGAAATACAATGAAGAGATCTTCTCCACTTATTTTTTTTTATGTTTCTCCTCCTTTTCTGCATCTCTCGGGCTTTTCTTTTAACATGGTATCAGAGCAGGGTCGCTATTGATCCAAGTCTTTCCTCGATTAAGCGCTTACAGCAGGTTGTTGCTGAAGCGTTCTCTTGCACGTAGCTAGAGGTAAATAATTGCTACATCTTGTCCTCATCAACATGTCCGATCAAATCGATCAGAGCACCACAATCGAATCTATGGTGGATGGTTCGTCATCGATCTTAAATACTGCGCATGATCCGGCATCTCCCTATTTCATCTCACCTTCAGAGAATCCTGGAAATGCCCTTGTGACATCTCTACCCAAGGGACCGAACTATCCTGCATGGCGAAGGGCCATTATCACTGCTCTTCGAGCCAACGAAAATTCGATTCGTTGATGGGACACTTGCACGACCTATAGATGGATCGCGGGATCATTTTTTCTGGGATACGTGCAATTCAATGATGATGTCATGGATCTACAACTCTGTTGTACCAGAAATCTATGACAGCATCTCTTTTTTT
>KE506331.1:114490-134371 GCA_000441515.1 Elaeis oleifera
ATTATTATTATTATTATTATTATTATTATTATTATTATTATTATTATTATTATTATTATTATTCACATCCCTTATCTCTTCTTTTGTTTTGTTTTTTGTTTTTTTTAATTGCTACACTACTTTTATTAATCCACACAAAGTCGGGCCTTAATAATTTGGTGCTCTTTTGTTCTGAGTAAAGTCTTTATTAAATGGCATTTGTACCTTGTGTTAGTGTATGCTATCTCTCAGATAAGTTATTTTAAGCAGTTCCGTACATAACAAGATGGTGACCGGTGTTTGTCATAGCATATGAGTTTATGCCTGCCTTGCCATGTGTTACTGGTTTGTGTGGGCCTCTAAGAACCGAAAGATGAGTGTTGGTATTTCTTGGAAAGCTCCTAAGCTTTTTGTAGCACGCTGGCGGATCTATACAGAGCCATACTAATAGTGGAGAGATTATTATGCGGATCAGATCCATCTTAGATCAACGATGAAATGAATCCGTCTAATAATTTAATCCTAGGGTGAAATGAATCTATCTAAAATGATTTCACTCTAAATCCGTAGTGGATTTGGTCCACCTAATAGTGGGGGACCATATATACTCTCAGTGATGTGAGGTTATTATAGCTTGCAACCTTCTCATGAGCCTGGGCATTGATTAATCCTTCAAACATGTTTTGCAAATTTCCATATATTGTCCTTAAGGTTCTTAGGGACCATAATGTCATAAAATTCCATGCTCATCTGTTTCTTCCATTCCAAGCTATCAATGTCTGGGAGGGTTCTGAGCTTAATAAAGTATAGGACCATGAGGTGAAAATTCATACTATTCATTGCATGACTTGAATTAATAGTCTAATAAAGATCCTCACTTGAAAATTAGAAAAAAGTCCTCTTTTTTTGCTAGTAATATAGGCCTGCTAAATGCCATGAGGACAGAGTCCGAATAATCTAGGATGATGGGTCTTCCAATATGTACATAAAAAAAAGATAAAAGTAAAATAGAAATGTTATTGCTGAAATCTATAGGTTCTGTATCATTCATGCCATTCTTTATTGGTTAACCAGAAGGTCCTTAGGTTGGTAACATGAATCTACAGGTTTGAATTGGATGTCTCCGGAATAACTTTATCTTATGACATAAAAACTGCAAGAGTGCAACTTGAATTACAAATCAGATGTTGGTATTGTTCATAAAGTTGTTTGTAGAAAAGATTTGCTTTTTATTCCACACTTTCTTTTATTTGACATACAGTGAACATCTACAGGAGTTAAAATAGTTCAGATCCTGCAAACCAAGGATTTATTCCATAGTTCCCTAAGAAACGAAGTTAATGAGATCAGATTTGTATATACATAAAAAAAATGCAGCACATATTCTATAGAGGAAGTTGGCCAATGACAAGAGCACATAATCTAGCTAATAATTGCGAACTATAGTTTAATTTGATAAGCGGTCCTGGTGAGTTAATCATGTTGGAATTTTGTCTAATTATGCCAATCTTTTGGAGCTAACTGATTGCTGTTTTGAATTATTCGCTTATTAGCACTAAGAAATTTCTTATATTTGTTTTGGAAGTTGAAACAAACCTAGAAACAGTTTTCAATAGTGGTCAGATGTTGGTTTCCCTGAAACCCGAAAGGAGGAACCATTTGAATAAACCCTGGGACCACGAGCACAAATAGTGGTCCCTGAACCTTTTTTGTCCAGCTACTAAGATATTGCCCTTGAAAGAAATTAGAATTAAATTAATTTCCACTGGACAAGAGAACCGGACTCAACTCCGCTACCATGAACAAAAATTAGATGTATGAGTTAATGTTAGGAAACATTTCCATGTCCAAAGAAGGTAAGTTACTGGCTCTTTCTACAAGCCTAATGGAGCTCTTACAGATAGAATTAGCAGCTGTGTAGGTCCAAGAAAGTAGATAATTGCAACATTAAAGAAGGAAATGCCTTTGTTTTCCTTGTTTTCTCATTTCTAGATAAAAGAATAATAAACATATATAAGTTCTATTAAACTGGACTTGACTAATTTCTTAAGTTGCATTAAGAGAGAATTTCCCAGAATTTCCCGGGGCGATTTGACGGCTTTGCAGTTGTCAACATCACGGACGGCGGGACCATACCGCCTCCCACTATAAAAAGAGGTAAGGCAACAGTTCTGGTAAGCGCTCTCGAAGCCCACTCAAGCCCCTCAAGCGGACTTAAGCCCACACCAGCTCTCTGGTTCTCTCTTTTCCTGTTGCCTAGTCTCCTCTCTGACTTGACCGTCGGAAGGTCCCCACCGGAGTCGCCTCCGGTCAGTGTGGACTTTTCCGTGCAGGTGCTCGCTCCCGGCGATCAGGCGCGACGCGAGGGGATTGGCCGCAACAATATATGATGCTTGTTCTGGTTTGAAACATAACTTTGTTTGACAAAACTTAGAAGCTTTAAAATGTCGAGGTGTTTTGATGATCCAATGGAAACTAACCGGCTAAGTTCACCAAATTTAAAATAGCTACCTAATTCTTTTTTGAGTCACAGGTTGATTGTTATTGGGTAAGCTTTCTGAAATCCCGAATTCTGATGCAAGGTTTAGATATAGACCTAGAGAGTTTGATGCGACAGAGTCACACAGGAGCATGGATACAGATACAAACATCTGGTTATATGAGGACAAATGAAGATTGGATCATAATATGATATACACCACGAACCCAACTCAGGAATTTTTATTCTTTTTTTGCTTTTTGGACTGGTGTTCCTCCTAAACACAAAAGGAATCATTCTGCACTAATTTGACTTCAACCGAACTCTGGGTTCCACCCGAGATAGTGGCGACCATCTCTCTGAAGAGCTAGTGGAAGGTTTTTTGACCGAAGAAGAGATAGTGGGAGTTAAACACCCTTCTCATTGGTTTTAAGCTCACTTTCTTTAAGGTCTCAGCATTCAGATATGAGTGAAAAGAAGGCTTGTAAGTTAGAAATAATTCAAGTCAACACTAGTCACTTCCAAAAGAAAGAAAAAAGAAAAGAAATGAAAAGCAATCAGGTGTATCTCTATCCTTCCCTAGTCTTAGGCACTATTCATGGGCCAAGGCCTGGCTATAAGGCAACAAACTCAGTCGTGTTCGACAACTGCCATCCTTGCGTGTAGGGTAGCTTTCCCATACTGCCTGCATGACTAAACTACCCCCCAATCCGTCTTTGACAAATTACAGGACCGCCACCACCCCTCTAAAGCTCCAAACCTCCTCAACCTTTTTGGGTTCTCACCTCCCCCCTTGCATCTATCCCTCTCATTCAAGATCGTATAGAGGTATTACATGTATACTAGTGCAGACTTGAAGGTAGGTCCAACTTTTTTCTCTCTAGTAAACCCACACAGAGAGGCCAACACACCTCGTTTTTATGATCCTACAGAGGAAGTGTGAAGTATCTATTGACTCCTAAACTTTTTTTTTTTTTTGGTACCTCAATTAGGAGTGGGAGCTACTCAGTCGGACTCTCTTTACCGATCTGTAGTCTGTACTTGCCCCTATTAAATGCACAGTCGGGCCAGGTCAGGTTCTTTATACGGCGTGGCCGCCGTTGTTGGTGGGCGAGATATGTGAGTTTTTACTGGTTCCAAGGGAGGCGGTACCGAGGGAGGCTCGAAAGCTAGTACTGGCCAAAGCTGGTACACTAGCTTGGGGGTGGCAATTGGTGTGTCTCGTTCCAATCAAAGCTAAAAGAGAATTGGAGCACCATTGGTGGATTGTCTTGGCCCAATGACTCCCATCTTCACCTTTAATAATTACTGTTTCTGCTTAAATCCATCTACTTGCTTGGAACTCTTTCATGAGCTCAGCGACTTCTCTAGTAACTCCTGGAGCAATTTGATTTCAATCTCTTTTTAAGTCAAGTCATGTGTCAAGCCTGGATGAGGAGTTTAGTTAACGTGATTACCATCATTCACAACAAATTTTAGAACAGGATCTCTTGCAGTATTCAAAAAATATCATACGATATTGTGCATATATTGAGATATTCATAAAAAAAAAAATAATTATGTGATGTTTATTTAAATTATTCGAATATTTTAAAATTTATTTATTTATTTTTTAATATTTTAACGCGCGCGCGTAAACGTACATGATCACTCATCTTTTGATGGATGTTTCTGAAGTATGCACAGTATCCTACGGTATTTTTTAAATACAGCAGAGGATCCGTTCCCTCAAACTTTAGTTAAGTATTTGGAGCAATGGAAGCTTTAGCCTCCGGCCAGCCAATTTGCATCATTATAATGGCTGTGTTTGGCATGCAATTTTTAGCATAATTTTAGTTTATTTAAGCTACAGTATAGCAATATTAGTGTTTGATGAGGATAGCTTATTCGAAAATTCAAAATCAACGGCTAGTTGTGCATTTTTTAGTTTCAAATTTATCCCTTATCATTTTTTAAAATTACTCACACACTTAACATTGAAGCTTTCTTTCCTCTCCTCTATTCTTCTCGCATTCGCCTCTCCCCTCTCATCTATTCTTAATTCAAACTTAAAATATATCACATAATTTTTATTTTATTATTTTATAATTTATTTATTTTATAATTTAATAAAATTAAATTTTTTACATTTATTATATTTAATTAAATTAAATATTTGAAATGATGTTAAAAATAAATAAAATAAATTATATCTTTTATATTATTTGTATATGACAACTCATTGTTATTGGTATAGTGAATTTTTATTAAATACTTAAGCTAACATAACTATAATTATAATTTACAGTTTAGATCACAGATACAGCTCAACACAGCTACAGCTATGGATGCATGTCAAACATAATCGACATCTATAATTCCGGGTGGAGCAGCCAATCGAGTCCAGGCGTGGCAAGATGCATCGCACTGCAAAGGCCACGTGTGGTGCAGAGGAGGTCCCGCCTCCACAGTAAATGGTGTTGCCGATAGGTAGAAGACCGTTGGTAAGAAAAGGAGGTGGGTGGGGGGAATGGGCTGAAGCTTTCACCTACCGACAGCAACAGTGATACGAGTGCGAGGGTTTAAGATCTCGTGCTGAATCTTTTCGTCATAAAGCTTGGACTCCGTACTTCCATCTCTCATGGGTTCACGGATCATTCATTCCCCCACCACGGTTTGCATGTGCTCATGCCTTGGCATGTCATGCATGTTTAATTGGTACCTTATCGCATCCATTGCTCGCCTGTTCTTCTCCCCTTTTTTATTTATTTATTTTTATTTTTGTTATTTATTACTATTTTTTCAAGTACTCCCACTACCCCGTGGGTTTTCAAACGGAAATCAATGCAGGGCAACTTGTTCATCAGCATCTTGCTACCATGTACCAGAATTGTTACACCCAAGTGGCCTAATTGCGCAAAGTGTCATGTCTTTCTAACTTAGCAAGAAGCCGCAATGTGTACATGCATACGGTAGGCATACATAAATTTTGATGAGCATGCATGAGAGCATTTATGCTGAACACTTGGCATGTACATCTCCGCTTCATGATGCAGAATGTGTTACAGTAAGGGCTATTGATCAATATTATCATATTTAGCACGCTCTGTATGTGATAAAGTGCTTAGGACATTCTTTTGCGACTTTAAAAGTTGAAATTGACAAACTGCCAAAAAGGTTGAAATTTGTCTAGAATATTTAACATTAGAAATATATTATAAATACTTTAATTAGTCTATATATAGAACTAGAACTCTCTGTGGAATCTTCGTAGCAAAGCTTGTTATCACAAAGGAAAGAAGAAAACTATTTGATATATTCGTTTCTTAAGACAAACTTTTCTGGTTTTATCTGTAAACGATTACAAGCACCTAAAGTAGGTTGCAGCTCCATCACATATGCCAACGAATTTGAATATTTTATCTCTTAAAGTGATATCCCTGAAGTCATTCTCAGACATGATGACAAAATACATGGCTCTTCCTAAGATGATCCAGGGTCTCCTAAAACTTTGCCAATAGTCTCTTTTGTTTGACCAGAGAAAATGAGCCAAGCGGCATTTATTTATTCATTTAGTTGTTTATTTGGTAGAAAAGAAGCTATAGCTTCATTGCAAAAGGAGAAAATAACACATAGTTTGGAAGCACAACATAGCAAAGAGCACAACACAAATATATACAAGACATCCATCAACAAAATATAATACATAGCTTCATTGCCAATAGTCTATTTTGTTTAATACAAGTAGTCTAAGAAAGCCTAGCCTAATGTTTCACTTGGTCTAGACACAACGTAAAGGAAGAAAATATTTTCTGAGACACCCACCCACTTTCTCAAACACCAGCCATTCGCTACTGCTGCCGGAGCCTAGTGCTCCCCAGAAGTCAGTGGTCATGAAGCTGGGTGAGGTGAATATTCTAGCGTATACGAGTATCACTGCTGTAAACGGGTCGGATCCATTGTGAGAGTGGTCTGATTTAAAATTTGTCCCTTTAGCCTCGAGAACATTTTTCTCGGAAACGGGTCGGATCCATTGCGATAGTGGTCCCCCTTAATAGTTGTCCCTCGAGGTTCGAGGGCATTTCTTGCCAGCCGTGCCGGAGAGAGATAACGGGTGAGGACCACCAAACGCATCGGTGATACGAGACCCGGACCCACCAGGATTCACCAACCAACGGAGAGTGGCTCACGAGAACAACCATTCGTGAGCTTTTGAAGAAGGGTCAAAAGTCAACATGATGGGAAGAGCCTATTGGATGATGGATTCAATAGCAGATCAATCCTTACCGTGCTCGAAATCATAAAGTCCGCAGTGACTGATGATGGTTGGGATAATTTGCGAGCAGCACAAAGTTGTCAAATACTGTAGACTTTTTCTTTTGTTGCTTGAGAAGACACTTTTCCACCCTTTCTTTCCTTCTCCTTTTCCATTGAGACTCGAATGAGTCATTGTATACTACTTTGCCCTCCTATGAATTTTGCCAATATATCCCTGCTAATTAGTTGAAGATATCCATTTTAAAAAGTGATGAGTTGCTTGATCCATGGTAAATAGTGTGTGGAGCGAAAAACAATTATACATAAATTAAAATAATTTGTTTCCTCATTGGAGAAACGGGTGGGAGTTTCTCTTTCGTCCATTAAGAAATGGTAGGATTTGTTATTTTCATATACAATTCGTAAACTAGAATGCATGTGAATTATGCTCAAGGTCAAGTATAGTGGAAGAAAGGTCTCTCTCCTAAACCCCCGGTAACAAGAGGCTCAGCCTATCTTGGCACTAAAATAAAGATGCCAAACTTTCTTGCAAAAGATCATATTACTGATAGATTTTTTCACAACTTTGATTTGATGTCTGAATTATGCAAAATTTCAGACAACAAGGAATTTCGCGTGGGATATGACATACAAGCAAGGAATAGTTTACTGTCAACTTTTTCAAGCATACATTGTAACCTTAGAATCTGTCTCCGTATGTATGGCAACTAACATTAACAGGCCGGGTGGCGTGGGGGTGGGCGCATGCATCTCCCCAAAAAAAAAAAATGGAAAACAAGATTCCACGTTCATATAACTCGCATTCCGGAGGAGTGCACGCACAAAACTCATTTGTACTGGCACTCCGCAACATTATATCGTGTCTGGACCAACCATTGTTTAAGAGCCCAGTATGGAGATTTTTTTAACAAACCATTATCAGCCTAAAAGCCGAATATAAACGGGAACGGGCTATGGCCTGCACTCATCGAGAACAATCCAGTGCGTGGACTTCAGATAAATCTGACAGATGATTTCCATTGACACCAACGGAAAGCGAATTCTTGCTGACTGAATTGATTAAGCTATGAAGCCATATGTGGGAAATGATTGATGGAACTTCCATCGTTATTCTCAGAAGCAATAAATATAGGATAATATGGTTGAGAGCATCCCGTGTCGGCGGAGACGACATCCAGTTACGTTCTCCCTAGCCCAAATAACCATATCCGGCCCACCCTGCCATCGGCCACTACGTGGGCCGCGGAACCCATGACGTATTCCTAGCGTGTCAGTGACCGGTCTGGTAAGTCTTATATAAACCAATCGCAACAAGACTGTGTCACTTTATATAACCATTCTTTTCTATGGAAAAACACAAAAGTTTATCGCTAATGTGACAGTGAGAATTCTCGTAGGATACTCCGAACCATGAATTCTAGGGATGGAGATAAGTTAATGGAGGTGCGGTGGAAATCTAGAAAAGAGGCGATCCCTGAGAAAACTCAAGTGAGACTTGGTGTGAGGCCAGAGATGTAGTTTAGGATCGTACCGTCAGCGATGTTAGCGTTGCAGTTATTCTCTTCCAAAGGCCACTAAAGGAATAATTGCATAAAGTTGGCCTTGGCTTCACGCCTATGTCGTTCTTCTTTTGGTAAGCAGGCCCACAAAATTCTTCAACAACAGGAATTCGCGTGTTGCATTATCTGGCATCGAGCCATTTCGCAGTGCAGCGTCTTATAAGTGGAATCATGGACGGCAGCGATTACACCTGCTTCAAAGAATTATGCATAAAGATATGTGCAGAAAAAGGAAAGGCCAGATTAATAAAGGAAACTGGAAGAATTCCAAAGCTGAAACTTATTAGAACAAGAACCGAGAGAGGTGACATTAGGAAAGATTAAAGAGACATGTCCTGGTTGTCCGACTGACGTAAAGAATAAAGCAAGACATAAAGCCTTTACCATACTGTCAAAGTTAAATGCCATTCCAGGAGCAGACGAATCGTATAAAGAAACCTAGAGAACATTGAGAACCGAAATAATAGTCTAAATGCTTTTGAAATTAAGCTGAATCAACACCCAGACTGCAGTACCAGATTGATGATACAACCATGATTGCATGATAACCACACTCTTCGCATCCCCCTCACATCTTATGAAATTAGTTAGCTCCAGTTTTCTTGTTGGGCATAAAACCCACAATAATGGAAAATATGTGGGTGATTAAGCAACAGATTGACATTTTGTGCGGTGTCAGACAAATTATTGACATATAGCCCAACTAAAAATCATTGATCAATCTGGGACAAATGGTCCGCGCACCAAGGTGACCACAAATCAAACCAATACTAAGCAAAATATATTACACATTTTGTGCTACAACAATTAGAAGGTACTATCCTCGAAAAGATTGTACTCTAACAATTCCACTTAACATCACCAAACATCATGTATAAGCATTAATCCGCTCAAAATCTTTGCCCTAGCCCCTAGCTGATAACACATCAAAATGTTTCATCTGACTGGTCTGAGAAGAATTATCCAACTTAGAAATATTCTTTCCATTTCGCCTGTAAAATGCCTGATCTTGTATCTGCAGAGTATCACTCCTGAAAGCCACTTGATGTAGCTGAAGAAAGCAAGCATACTTACAGCAAACATGGCAGCATTGCCTAACACATTGCCAATCCTTTCCAATCTGAATGTCTTGTTGGCTAAAGCCAGACCAGAAATTAACATCTGCATCAAGACAGATGACCTTTTTCCCTCATGAATTTCTAAATTACCACCTGACCGATTCCTTGGAATCTCATAGAGGTTTTCTGGTGAGACAAAATGACCAGTATCATGCACGTATCCAACAAACTCCATAGCTTCTTCAATGACTTTGTACTTCTTTCCCTGATGACCAGCCAACCTCATTGCAAGGATAATGTGACTTTGATCTAACCTTGCTATTGCAGCATCTCGTTCTGCTCGCTGTTGTGATCGTACAGTCTGTAAGGCAATGATACATGTAAACTTAATGTTAAAGACATCCCTAATATAGTATAAGTGTATAACTATATGCATATGTCTTGCATCAAAATACAAATCGCTCTAAGTGTGATTAATAACTTTAAACAATAATTAGCAATATCATGCCATTTGTCAACACATCTTTGAGAAGGATGGTAGTAAATATTCTTGAAATTTGTTCAGAGTCTTTTGAGAAGAAGATCCCTGCCTAAAGGGCTGCTTATTTCAAAACAACAGTAAATTGGATATGCATAAAGAACATCAAGGATTCCTCAAGCAAATATAAGTGATCGATGATGGATATAATAATAATGCTAAACCAAAATTCAGAAAACAATCTTGTTGGTATAAGAGCATATTGTCAGACGACCGAATTTCAGAAACAATCTACTTACATTGTTCACAGTGTTGGTTAAAGAACAGAAGATAACAGCAACTAAACAACAATGAATTTTCTCGTGGACACAACCCCTTTATCCTAAAATGTCTACTGACAATAAACTGTACTCTGTACAAAAAGCAGCATGTTACAGTTTAAATGAATCACTACCAAGAACACCAGAGTAATCCTGGGGGGAATGTAAAAGAGTGTCTAACGTTCTCCAACTAAAGGTGGAGAAAGGAGACAGAATTCAACAGTCATCATAAAAATGAATATGTAAATTGTGGAGCAAAATGAAACAGATAGGAATGAAGATCTCATGCTATTAATTGACCATGAGTATAACGAGATAAGAAGACCTATTTACACAACCTTTATCTGGATCAATACGTCTAGCATATATAACTGGAGGTTAAGAAAGAAAATTCAAGGAAAAAAACTTGACAGCACCAAGAGGATCATGGAAACTCTCAAAATTTGTGCTTTTTGGTGGAGTAAACATGTGGACAGAAGTTCCTCAGCAGGACACCATTCTTTAGTTTCATCTTCCAAGTCCTACGAATGTATAAGGCCTGTTACATTTTAGCCTGAGATCCACATCACCGGACTGAACCTCAACCAAATAAGGCCCAGACAATCAGACAAACAGGGTTGCTTTCTTCCTACTATTTTCTTTTTGACTTTATCTTTACAGCAACAAAAGTCTGAACGTTGAACAGTAGTCTAATTATTAAAAAGAAAGAAAATTGAGAGTTTCTCTGCTAGGCATTTCCATGAGAGGTCCAACGACTTATTTTAGAAGTTTATAGCGCTTGAAATCTCATCAAAACATATAAATACTTCTGATACCCAGCATATCATTTGATCAAAGGTCCCCTGCATTGTTATTTTCTTCTCCATGAGTAAATTGTCGACATTTTCGTTTCAGATAACACATTCATAAACATCTCTTGAAAAAAGAATATCTTTTTAAAATAGAAATCATAAAAACATGTAGGAGCTTCTAGCCAAAAAAGTTATATGGATCATGCACAAGTAATGAAGTGAGACAAAAAAATATATATATATATATAAACAAACTTTGGATAACACATTCATGAACATCTTTCGATAAAAGAAACATAACACATTCATATAGAAATTAGAAAAACATGTAGGAGTTTCTGGCCAAAAATGTTATGTGGACCATGCACAAGTTATGCAATGAGACAAGAAAACATAAACAAAGAATACCCCCGTCAATAGAATGTTGAATCAAATATGTCGCCTAGTGGATCAATTTCAGCCAAAGGCTTAAAATAACTCAAAATAAGTGTTAGTTTTAATATTGTACAGGCTAAAAATGTTTTCTCAAGTTAGAATTATTCTAGTTCTGAATGCCAATGATCCTTCCACATAAAATATAAACCTTTATTTCCAACCACAAAACGAATCGAAGCAGGCAAATAAGGAAACGGAACAAAAGAGAATTCGTAGTAGCTCACATGGAAGAACTCGAGCTGGCGCTCGACGTTCTCGAGGGCGGTCCGTATGGCGTTGAGGCTCCTCGCCTCCGCCATCGCCGCGTCGTCCTCCTCCTCTCGGAAATCCTTCACGTAAACGAACCCGCTCCCGCAGTCACCGTCCCTCCGGCCGCCGGCGGCGAGTGCTTGTTCTCCCGGGCGGATTGGCTGAGAGCCTTGATGGATTTGAGGAAGTGCGCCCGGGAGATGTCGTGGATGGCGTCGCTGATCTGGTCGTGGAGGTCCCCGATCCTCTCCAGCACCGCCTCCATCTCCATGTCCCATCTCATCGAAAGCGATTTCTACGGTTGGAATTAGGGTCGCGGGGTCGTCCTCTTTCCTTCGATTCGGGAGTCGGAGGACACCTGGGAGACGCTTCCGGAGGGAAGGGAGGGAAAGGAACGAAAACGGATACTATAATAAAAGCGAGCAAGTTTTTATCTTCATAGGCTGTGACGTGGACCGGTCAATCAAATATATTTCGCCCATGCCGTGCTTGTGTCCCGCACCCATTCTGGAATTCTGGCAAACAAGAACGGGATAAATAATAGATTGGCGTGTTTGGTCCTCGGATAATTTTTAAAATGAAATCGGCGTTATGATTGTTTGTTGGCTATTATTATTATTATTATTATTATTTATTTTATAAAACAGTTCTTTGAAACATGAATACACTTAAAAAATCAAAAACAAAAATTTTTAAAGACTTAAAATCAATTTCGGATCAGTCCATAAAAATTATCGGTGTGCTGGACAATATAAGCCGTGAACCAATCAGTTGTAGTGCCAGTCTCGCGAGACAGATGTCTGATAGAATAATATGCATATCCAGATAATAGAGTGAGGATGTCCCATAGAATATAATAAGAAATAATTCTGTGCATGCATTACTAAATTCAGGACATCATCAAGGCAAAATTACCCTCAATGGCAATATGATCACGTACAGAGTCCTTTGAGTATATACAATCTCAGTCCATGCAATTTGGAGCTGTTCGTTGGCTTATTTAGTTGTGCAAATTAAGGCTTGGGACGTTGGAGCAAAATTGAAAATATACTACTGAGCCAATTTTTATTGTTGTCTTGGTTGTTGTATCAACGATTTTGATTAAGGACTATCTTCTTTGAGTTAGGGGGTCTACACGTGCGATAAGAGAGCATTGTTGCATGTGCGGAGAAGCAAAACAAAAGTTAAAGAAAAAAAATCATTTAGGGTGTGTTAAATTAGCCATTAAATAATATTTTTTATTTTAAAAGTAAAATTAAAAATAATATTTGGTAACAACATGAAAAGTTAAAATTAAAATTAAAATAATTAAATAATTATTTATATGTAAAGTAAAATTTGTTTTCAAATTTATTTTCTATTTTTTTATTTCCGTACATCTAAAATGTCAAACTAAAAAGTAAAGAACAAGAATCCTTCTCCCTCGCCGAGCGCTTCACCTCCCTACCCCTTCTCCATCTCTTCTTGAATCCTTCTCCTTCGTCAAGCTTTTCACCTTCCGTCTCCAAACACTACTTTTTGCTTTATATCAATGTAATTATCAAACATATTTTATTTTTATTTTATTAATAAAATAAAATATATATATTTTAATAAATTATAATTAAAATTAAAAATTATAATTAAATGCACTCTTAGTATATTCAGACGTGATCATGGAGGTGGACTCATTAACTGCAAAATTGGTTGTATTGGCTTTACCAAACCGAAAAGTAGAATTTAAGCTGAGTCTTCGATTTATCCAACTAAATAAGTCTTTTTCTCTTTCTTTATGAAGAAACAGCTAGAATTAGACTTGGTTAAATCGAGTTGGAATGCATGTAGGACTTCGGGAAGCTTGACCCACCAGGGTGCTTCTTCTGAGTCAGCGTCATCCACAGCGAGATTTCTCTATTCAGGTATTGAGAGAAATCCTATATTATCGTGTATCTTTAAGACATATATAATAAGTGTGGACTCTTTTCTTTAATAAAGTTTTACTTCATTTGATACAAAAAAAGAAAAGTCCAGCGCGTGAGCGGTGAAATGCCAAAAGGTAACAAACAGCGGTAAAGATCCGGAATTTGCTTTCATTAATGAGGACTTACTTACCTACACACTAATCAAAACAAAGGTCACCATAAGGGATTTGTTAGAGCTTAAAACATTCGGACATCCCATATAATCTTTTTTTTTAATCTTTTTAGGGAATAGAGGTGCTATTTTTGATAAAAATATAGGTGCTAGTTGAAAGCCCTCGTAATTTATCTGTGGAATGATAGATGAAATCCGACGATCACGAAAGCGCTCAATTGGGCAATCCCTAAATATTAGGATACAGCATTCTTCTTAAAATAGGATTTTATTGCACGGATGAGAATTCCCACACAGTGGTATACTCCTTTTCTTGTTGCTTGACTTCTGAAACTCTCGACTTTTCAAACATAAATGGATTAAAACATACCATGGCAAGCCAGATAAAATGCTTCGGCATCCAATCCTTATTCATCAAAGTAGTATCGATGGACAGATCAATCTGGCAGCAACTTAATTCATCATCGCTCTGTCGTGAGATTTGAAATTAACTTAATTCATCATCGCTCTGTCGTGAGATTTGAAATTTGGTTTGTTTGCGTAGTTGAGATCTCTATTCGGGGAAGAGTGACCGACATTCTCTTAGAACGGAAATCAAATCGCTTTGAAGTCGATAAATACTTGGTGTCTCGAGACAACGTTAACACACCCAATTTTATGAGGGTAAACTTTCCTTCTATGTGCACATAACTTAAAAAAAGATTAATCATGTCAAAAATCTTAAATTGTTTGGAGGCTTTTAATTTTTCCTGAACTTTGATTTAGTACAATTAGAAATTATCAAATTTTTAATTTTTCAATTTAAATTCTGATCGTAAATTCTGTTTGCCTGCTGTAACGGAGTGGTCATGTAATATCATATGGCTTGCTGATATGGTGAAGAAGGATGATGTGGATAAGTTTTTATCGCTCATTTTCATCTCTTCGATTAGGATTAGAATTTTCATTTCCGTCCAAATCTCAATTCTACTTGCTGATATTTCCTTAAGCGACAAGTAGCAATCCATTGATAATAGTAGAAAAAAGAAGAAATTAAGAAGGAGATGGATTATGTAAGAAAAGATAGTTTAAGTGATTAGATCTAAGTATTTTATATTTTTCTATCTTGTTTCACTATTTCTTGATTTTTTGAGGTCATAATTTTTGATTTGAGGAAGATAGATTGAATGATTTTGATTTAGAGGAATAGTACATGTTTAACCATTAGCTCTTTTCTTTCTTTTCTGTCACTTTATCCCTTGAGAAGTTCAAGAAATTAGATTGATACAAACTAAGGTATGAGATTTTCTTGGATTTACTTATTAGGATTTGTCATTTCTTATCTTGGATTTCTTGGTTCCCTTATCTTTAAAAAAAAAAAAATTGTTTATAATGAGTTACCACATCATGTGCTTTAAATATTGTCACATGGATTGTCGAGTTAAAAAATAAAAAAAAAATCAGCTTTCAAAAGCTCCCAGTTAATGGATTGGAACCTATTGTCATATTTCTCTAGCTTTGTTTTTCTATTCTTAATTTCTTGTTTATATTATTTGTGTTTTGGATGAAAAGAAGGAAGGATTTTGGTTTGTAGGAATTAAGAACACTATAATAGTTAGTCTTTTACTTCTCCATTCCTTCTTTTTCCTTTTCTCACTCTTGCTGCTCGCCTATGGCCATTGCTGGTCTCTAGTAGCCGGATGGGAACAAGTGATGGAACTAGGAAGTGAAACCCTATCCAAAAGAGGGGAGAAAAGAGGATAGAAAGATTTTAGAGTTTTTTTTTGCGTGTCAGCCAAGAGAATGATAAATCAATAATTTTAATAAGCCACATAACAGTATGTGATCATACCATCACGATAGTTAAACAAAATTCATAGTTAGGGTATGAATTGCAAAAAATTAAAATTTGATGATATTATTGTATTAAATTAAAGTTTATGAGAAAATTGAAAATCCACAAATAGTTCAAGATTTTTAGTGTGACTAATCCCTTAAAAATAAAAAAGTTTAGCTAGTTATAGCTCTCCACGAGGAAACCAAGACATCTATTGGTCCATTGCCCACCATGTTGAGGGTGGCAATTCTTTTGTCTGGATGGCAACAGGTAGGGTATCCGTAAATTTTGCCCTATCTATATCTAAACTCATTTAAAATCTAATTATCCAAACCTCTTTCAAATCCGATTATAAAATCAGCCACAAATCTCAAACCTGTCCCATTTAAAATTGGCATATCGATAGGATACTCAACCCATTCGAGTTAAAGAAAATTCTCTTATCAAAATTCTCCAAACCCTACAAAATATTATGCTTCTTCTACTAAGATTAAGCTCTCAAAACCTCGGGGACCAATGCCACAACTCCAACAAAATCTCATCCCAGAACCTAAGAAACCCTTTGATCTCCCTTATGTACTCTCCTTTCCCACAAATCCCCGATAGAAAGAATGAAATGAAAAGAAAAAAAAGTAAAATGAAAAAAAATGATCAATCTATGTGGGAAAAGGTCTTAGCTTTCAATTTTTCCCAATGTCCTTTGTAAGATAGCTATCCTTTCACTACTCACATTCGTCGGAATAATCAAATCCTTGTCCATTTGTAAGATTGATAATTATACCTGTTGCTGATGAACTTTGAGGTCAGGTTAAGATTGATAAGGCCAAGGAGATAGTGAGATCGGTCTTCATCCAAGATATGATAAACATGGTCCCAAAGTCCTCAATTGACAAACAAATCCGAAATAAAGTTTTTGCCAGAGTTTTGTCAGCAGGAGATTTTTTGATGTTCAAATCAATCAGAATTCAAAGAATAATGAAAAAGAATTGAGAAAGTAATAGCTATTTATGACCTACTCGAGTATCCTTTATTCATTCCTATTTATAAAGAAAATTCAGTAATTATTATCGAGATGATGTGATGTGCAATAATTACACAACAACGGCTATGATAGCGCATAGTAATGGCTACTAACATAATCCTGCAGTTATAGTCATTTTAAAGATACGATAATGGCTGAGTGGATATGATTGCTGTTGATATTCTGCATGATCATACTTTCAATTCTATTGGGATATACCGACTAATCCCGACGCCGACCGACCACGGTGCCGACTCACCAACGGATCCCGACACCGACTCTCCGATACCGACTTCGTCCAATCTGAACGGGCGCAACGACGGCGACTGCCGATGGTGCTCGGCCTGGGCATGTCGGTCTGACCGGCCAGCGCTGATTTCGACTGCCCTAAAGCCGACTCCATGCCGGGTAAGACGACACCGATTCACAGTCGGGCTAGACGACTAACGCCCGACTCCTACAGACTCCCCAGGCGCCGACTGTGCCCTGGAGTCGTCACCCGACAGCGAAGGCCCGACTTGCAGTCGGCCAGCCCCACACTGCTGCCGGACAGCCGGCATGGGCTGCAGTCCCGTCAAGGACACGCCGTACGACCGTCAGGGGGACCTTGCCCTGCCAGAGGCCTGAGAAATTCGTCCTGTCAAGGACGCCAATTAATTCCTAGGACCCGTCAGCCCATCGACGACATGGCAACCCCCGACGATGTGACAGCCCAGGGCGACTTGATAACTCCACAGTTGTCAACATCACTGACGGCGGAACCATATCGCCTCCAACTATAAAAGGGGTAAGGCAACAGTAACCAAAAAAGGCGGGTAAGCTCCCTGAAGCCCTCTCAAGCGCTCTTGAGCCCTCTGGTTCTCTCCTTTACACTGTTGCCCGTTCTCCTCTCTGACTTGACCGTCGGAGGGTCCCCGCCGGAGGCCACCTCCGGTCTGTGAGGACTTTCCCGTGCAGGTGCTCGCTCCCGACGACCAGGCGCGACGAGGGGATTGGCCGCAACAGGTTTGGCGCGTCAGGTAGGGGGGATTATTTCGACCACCGCAAAGCTTCCTCTCCAAGATGACGAGAACCAGAGCTCAACGATCAAAAGCCACCGGGTCGGCGAGGCGTTCTTCCCGCCGGAAAGAGGCCTCCCCTTCACTCCCCGCGGCAGAGCCTAGCTCTCCGCGCCCGGCAGTGACTACGGAGGCGCAGATCGCAGCGATCGTATGGCAGATGACCGTGTTGACAGACGCGGTCAGAAGCCTCCAGCAGCAGCCCGCCTGCTTGCCGCACTCGCAGGCAGAACCGCCGGCGGTGAACCCCATGCCGTCCAGGGGTAGCCGTCGATGCCCTCATCACTCTCCGTCTCCTCCTAAGGAGCGGCAGCCTCAGCTTTCCCTCCAGAGAGGGGAGAGGCAGCCACGGCGCGGCCGGTCTCGACGTCCTTCTCCCTCCCAGCTCGAGCGAGCGAGAAGGAAAGCGACCGCGGATGCCGTCCGCCTCTCCCTCAGATTTATCGGGGGATTCAACTCCTGGAGTCTCCCAGCACCGACGGGTGGACGACTACGAACGACGGTTCGAGAAATCGACCGCCGGCTTGCTCAGCTTCAGGTGGACGATCAGAAGTCCTCGAATGACACCGACTTCCAGACCGCCCAACCCCTCTCCCATTTTATCCTCGATGAACCGATTCCCAGTCGGTTCAAGATGCCGCACGTGGAGCCCTACGACGGCTCCACCGACCCCGTCGACCACCTGGAGAGCTATAAAGCTCTCATGACGATTCAAGGGGCAACCGACGCCCTTCTCTGCATCAGTTTTTCCGCCACGCTCCGCAAAGCTGCCAGGGCTTGGTACTCCGGCCTCCGCACCGGAAGTATCCATTCCTTCGGACAGCTCGAGCACTCCTTCGTGGCCCACTTCAGCACGAGCCGGAAGCCGCCACGAACGTCGGACAGTCTTTTCTCCCTCAAGCAAGGGGAGAACGAGACGCTCCGGCACTTCGTGGCGCGATTCAACGCGGCAACGCTTGAGGTCCGGGACCTCAACGAAGACATGGCCATCTCGGCCATGAAGCGGGGGTTGAAAGGGTCCTGGTTCACGTACTCTCTGGACAAGACCTCCCCGAACGTACGCCGAATTATTGGAGCGCGCATATAAGTACATGCGCGCGGACGAGGGAGCTTCCGATCGGCGCCAGACCGAAACCAAGGGCCCGAACGAGAAGCGAAGAAAAGGTCAGGCCCTTGCCGAGTCTGGCGGACCTCCGACCGACAAGCGGAGCCTGCCCGGGCTCCAGAGTCCGACACCTGCCCGACGACGGAGTCCGAGACCGCCGCGACAAAGGTATGACTCCTACACTCCTCTCTCTGCTCCACGTGCGCAGATTTTGATGGAGATCGAAGGAGAAGAATACCTGCGACGGCCTAAGCCTCTGAAGGCAAAAGGCCTCGACAGGCAGAAATACTGTCGGTTCCATCGAGGCCACGGTCACAACACCGAAGAATGCGTCCAGCTTAAGGACAAGATCGAGGCCCTGATCCGACGGAGGTACCTCGGGAAGTTCCGACGGAACCCACCGGCCCGACCGGCACCCGACCGACGGCCAGCTCCCGACCGACGAATCCAGCCAGCCGAAATCGCGAACAACCAGCCTACGGCCGGGGTCATCAACATGATCTCCGGACGAGCGGGTCGCAGGACGACTGCTGGAGAAGAGTCGGCGAAGAGGCTGCGCCAGGACGATGCAATAACCTTTACCAACGAGGATGTTCGGGGAATCCAAACTCCCCATGATGACGCTGTCATTGTCTCGGCAACGATAGCAAACTATGATGTAAAAAGATTCTCATCGATAATGGAAGCTCAACAAATATTTGTTTACTCGACTTTCTCCCGAATGCGACTACCAATTGATCGGCTCGAAAGAGTCCCGACTCCCCTAGTTGGCTTTGCCGGAGACGCCGTCACGGTAGAGGGAGAAATCATCCTTCCCGTGACACCGCTCACCTAACCTTCGCGGTCGTTCGAGTACCTTCGACTTACAACGCCATACTGGGGAGATCCGGACTAAACGCCTTCAAAGCGATAGTCTCAACTTACCATCTGCTGGTCCGGTTCCCGACCAAGAACGGAGTCGGAGAATTGCGCGGGGATCAACAGCTCGCCCGCCGATGTTTCCAAATCTCGACGCAGAGCGGCGCGCTGGACGATTCTCTGCCAATCGACAAGCTGGATCAGCGGGAGGAAGAGGAGCGAGGTGAACCGACCGAGCGGCTGGTCCCCGTCACAATAATGGACAACCCCGAATGGGTGGTCAGGGTCGGGTCGCACTTGTCCGACCCTGGGCGACGACAGATCATAGAGCTGTTGAAAGCCAAT
>KE506332.1:46949-61352 GCA_000441515.1 Elaeis oleifera
ATTATTTTATTTATAACAGACTTTAAAATTATAATTGCTTATTATTGTGATTAAAATAGGTTTTAAAAATTAATTATGTATTTAAAAAATAAAAATTATTAGCAATGGCATTAGCAACAAAAAACACCGTCACTAATAGTTTTTAAAATTTTAATTAAAAAATTAAATAAAATTATTAGCGATAAAAAATACCGTCACTAATAATTTTATTAAAAAATTAAATAAAAAATACTAGTGACAGCATTATTGACGCTAATACCATCGCTAATTACACATATTAGCGACAGAAATTTTACCATCGCTAATAATAGTAATTAACGACGACGTTATTTCTGACGAACTATTAGTGACTGCAGTTCATCGCTAATAATATTAGTGATGGAGAAATGGTTATTAGCGACGGCATTTAGCCATCGCTATAACCTGCTTTCTTATAGTGCAAAAATATGCTTGATATTATATCATTTTTAATATCCAAAAATATTGAAATTAGTTCGTCTAGATAAAATAGAATAGAAAACTCTTAAATGTACTCTTACAGTGAACACATAAGAGGGTCTACTGACCAATTGTTAAGATGGTATAATACATACATACATAAATACATATATATTACTTATAATAAAAGAAAAGAAAAGAAAAAAAAAACAACAACGACTAAAATTAAGAGTTCAATTTTGTCATCGATGATGGAGTGTAAGGTTAGTATCACTCTCCTTGTCATCTATGTTATCTTCGACCTCAATGCGGTGCTTGTTGAAGGTCTGGTTTATGTCCGTTGAGAATGATGGCCCTTTCTTGATTGTCTGTCACTGGGGAACAGATAAAGGATCTTCTCCTCACTATACCTCAACCTTGTCATCAATGAAGTACCTTTTATACCAAAACAAAGGTTGTCTGACATAAGTTGGCTAATAATAGTTAAGAGTAGTTATAGTATGAGACGACAAATCGGGTAGTTATATTAGAATTGAGCTGAGAGGTCCACATGGGATTAGGATGCACCAATGGCTACCTTCAACTTAGCAACTAGCACTACATGCACATCCTCATGGGCATCTAAGGACCCATAGTGGTCAAGGATCAAGTCTTATTACCTACACTTAAGTCTCAATTTTAGACTTTTGGCCATATGATTGAGAGGCCGCCACTAGTTTCAACTCTATGACCATACAAGTAGACAGGGTCGCCACCTTCTCTAACTCACCAAAGTTTAGAAATGACTTAACTAGCATTGAAATGAATCGAGTCCGAAGATAGTTTTCAGCTAGCTAGCTGACATAGCCGGTGTCCTTGGGGAAGAAGCTCACCTGAGTGGTTGCTATAATAGCCCTTGTGGCATTGGAGTCCACCATAATGTGTTCTAATGTGATAGCATTCCAAATGACCCTTAATGTGCTATGGTATGATGGTATTCTCCAAATGGCCCTTTTGGTATTGGCAATCGGTATGGGTATGTCCGATACATCCATGGCCGAAGCAGTGCTACTCCATCCCCTTATATATAAACTGCTACCACATAATGGAATCCATTGAGCCCACTTGAATACCTAGCTCTAGAGGGTGCTCTAAGCATGGTTGTACTACCAACTGAGCTTTCACGAGATTGAAGGCCATTAACAAATAGAAAAAATATAATTTATCAAAAAAGAGTAAAATATTATCCGATGATCAGTAAATTGGTAGATGATGATCAGTGGCAGTAACCAAAATAGAACGAGGCTAAAGCTCAACAATGTCAGCAACTGATGCTGTCGGACTTCTGTGACATGATGACAAAGGGATTGTTATTTTTATCGACTAGATGCATAAAAGTGTGATGACAAATATTATTTCGGTCCACCGTTTTATACTACTAAAACACTGAGAGCCAAGACCTTCACTGACTAGTTATATCCCGTCGATCGGGGATTCATTACGAGTCTGGATCCTTTTATGGTGCATAGTTTATACTGTAGAATGCTGTACAACAATTAAAAACTACCACATAATTCGATCATGGAGATGGATCAATGGCCATCAAATAGGATGGTTTCATGTAAATTCACGGAATGTTACTGTTGATAGTCTTTTATCTCCAGATGAAGGCCATCGAGAAGTACAATATTTTATAGTACAAAATATGCGCTGCAGAGGATCATGGGTCCTTCGTAAGAGATAGTACAATGAAGCTTGGTTTCAAACATTCTCTTACTTGGGCTACTATCCCGATTGTGTATGTATATACCTACACATTATAGGAGATTCCAAATTTACCTGAGCGAATATCACATTTCCATATCCCTACATATGCCACAAGTCCATCTCCAGTATATGCCACATGTCTTCTAGTCCCTCTAGCATTGCCTGTCATATCACTTTTATTTATGATTTGACACTATATACAGAACATTATCTTTTTTTTATGAAAAAAAATATCATGAATATTTTGAGCTTTATTTATATAAAAATAATATTTTATAATAAATTTAATTTTCAAAACTTTTATTAATATTTTGGTGATTAAATATTTTCTATCATTATTTTTAATAATTAAATATAATATTTTTGTAATAAATTTAATCTCAAAAATTTAATAATTTATGATAAAATTTGATACGTCATGAAATTATTATTATATTGAATGACAAAAATTTATTGTCACCATATAGTTTTCACAAATATAGTATCTATATGATGAAGTTTTTTGTCACTAAATTCAGCATTTAGTAATGTACTTCGACACATCATAAATCATTATAATATTCTATGACAAAGAATATTTTATCATCTTATAAACATAAGAAATAATATTTTAGTGACAAATTTTATTTATCACTAAATTCAATAATATTTTATGATGAAATGTCACTCGTCATAAAATTATAAAATCTTCAACGATACAATATTTTATCATGAAATCTAAGCTATTACGTCATATAACTTCATAAAAATTTATTATAGAACTTTTTAGTAATGATGACGTACTCTTTGGTGATAAAATATTTAAATTTTTATGACGAATAATTTTGTCATAAAATATAACATATCTGGTGATCAACTTTTTAATGATTAATCTTTACTGACGAAAATATACCATATCGTGATAAAATTTTTAATCTATTGTGATAGAACATATTATCACTAAATATTACATCATTTAATGACAAATATAGTTACGTCATAGTTAATGTATATTTGGTGACAAAATATTACTATTGTCACCTTATGCTTTAGTGATATATTTTTAATGACGAGTATAATGATGATTTATTTTTATTATCAAATTATTTATGTTAAATTAAAATTTTTGATGATGACTATGTTTATGTCATTAGTAATTAATCTTTGATGATAAAAGTATGTCATATCGTGATAAAATTTTTAATTTCTTGTGACAGAATAAATCATTACCAAATATTGTATCATTTAGTGATGAATGTAATTTCATCATAACTAATATATATCTAATGCCGAAATATTATTTTTGTTACTAAACATGCATCTTTAGCGCACTTTTTATGATGAGTAATGTAATGATTTTTTTCATCACCAAAACTTTTTTATGATGAAATTAATTTTTAGATGATGATCATTTTCGTCAAAAATTTTATTTTTATTGTAGTAATAGGGGAAGTGTTCCCTATCCTCGTGTGTGCCCCCAGATGCCCCACATGACCTTCATAAGGATGGAAGTTAATAATCTACCTTATCTAATAATACAATGACCCCTCATCCCATACATGCATCCTCCCCTTCGTATGCTCTTCTTTAGGGATGGAAATCAACAATCCACCGTACCCCCCAACATGACTCTCTCATCTTGTTTGAGGCTAGTAATTGGGTGTGGCCATAATTACATCGGCATGATAAGGGATGGAAGAGATGTGTTTGAAACACGGCCTCTCTCTTCTATTTCTCCATTCCTTTGATCACACAAGGCCCATAACTTTGCCCACTATTCCACTTTCTCCTTCTCCCTCTTAGTCTAGCTCTGTCAACACATAAGTCAACTTTCATATTTGGTTCACTTATATTTGGCCTCTTATCAATGCATAGATATTTGGCCTCTCCTTATTTAGTATGAAATTTGAAATAATTCTCTTGTAATAGCTGACCTAGACTACAATGGTATATAATTTGAAATGCTCCTTTTATAATAACTGGCCTAGACTACAATGACATGTAATTTGAAATGCTTCTCTTGTAATAGCTAGCCTAGACTACAATTATAATTTATATATTCCTATTGAAGGACAATGAAATGATATGAGAAAAGAAATTATCTTTAACATGGTATCGGAACCTTGAAGCTCCAATGAGCATCCCTTCTTCTTCCTTCGGTGCTATCTTATGGCCACCGATTTATGTATCTCCACCTCCTCCAGTCCCTCTCCTTCTTCTCCACCAAACACAACGATCTTCTCACCTTCCCATCAGCACAGTATTTTCTATCCATCAAGTTAAATGCATCCAACTTTCTGATCTGAAGAAAGTAAATTATTCCTTTCTTAAAGGATTAGGGCATGTTTGGGTTTTCAATGTGTCTCATCCACAGCCCACTGATTCTGTTGCCACTGCTGTCTGGCAACAACAAGTAGTCCAACTCATAAATCTTTTATTGCTTCATTATCTGAAGACTTGATTCCTCTTCTTCTTGACAAAAAACCAGCTGAGTGCTGGAGCATTCTTCATAAAGTTTTTGGTTCAACATCTCCCACCTGACTCATGTCTCTCCATCTAGAGTTACAGAATCTTCGTCAAAAATGAGATGAGATAGTCACCTCTCTTCTTCGACATACAAAAACTTTGACTGATGAATTTGCTGTATTTGATAATGCTCTTAAGCCAACCAAATATAATCTCCATGTGCTGCGTGCTCTATGTGATGATCTGCAAGATGTGGTCCCTGACATTCTCAATTGCAACACCCCTCCAATGTATACTGAACTTCATGAGCTCTTACTTAGCTATGAAAATATGTGAATATTTAAAAAATTAATCGTTGCTAATGCCACTCCTACCAATCTAACTGCCAAACCATTCAGCGGTCCCCTATTCCTCTAGTAACCCTGGGTCCTCTATTGGTCGTGGCTTTACTCAAGATCGTGGAGGGCATGGCCAATTTGGTCGAGGTCGTGGTTGTTTTGGTCCTCCTGGTGGCTGTAGTTCTCAATGGTATTCTTTTGCAATCGCAGCAACCACTCTAATGCAAACTACTTCGATCGCCTCAACATCCCTATAATGGCATATAATTTGAAATGCTCCTCTTATAATAGCTGGTCTAGACTACAATAGCATGTAATTCGAAATGCTCCTCTTATAATAATTGGCCTAGACTATAAATGTAATCTATATATTCCTATTGGAGGATAATGAAATGATATGAGAAAGAAATTATCCTTAACATGGTATCAGAGCTTTGAAGCTCTAACGAGCATCCCTTCTTCTTCCTTCAATGCTCTCTCATAGCCACCGGTTCATCTATCTCCACCTCCTCCAGTCCCTCTCCTTCTTATCATATCAATCCAATATCAATTTCTCATATTCACCATACCCAAATCCAAATCTATTTTACCATCACCCTAATCAACCACTTCTCCCTACCCCTCACTCCTCCACTGCCCTCACTTAGTACCCCGATACAGGCGCATCTCACCATGTCACTCCTGACATTCATTTTATGTCCTCCTATGATGAGTATACTGATTCTGATCAGGTGCATGTCGGCAATGGTAAGGGATTTCATATATCACATATTGGTCATGGTTCTCTTTCCTCTCCTCACTCTTCTCTTTCTTTTCAGTTATCTAACATCTTACATGTCCCCTCTATTTTTAAAATTATTTTCGTACAATAATTTGTAAAAGATAATAATATCTTTTTAAATTTCATCCATCTTATTTTTTTGTGAAAGATCGAACCACCAAGTCCACAGTGTTATCTGATCCGAGTAAAGGAGGATTATACACTCTCTGTTTCAGTCCTTCTCCTTTATCTGCATTTGTTCAAGCAGCTAAGAACATCACTCTTGATGGCTGACACAACCGCTTGGGCTATCCTCATTGTTGCTTGCCTTGCTCTATGGTGAAATCAATAATCTCTCCTACAAATCTATATATCTTCATCATCTTTGTCCCTCGTGTTAGTTAGGCAAATCTAGTAAGTTGTAATTGTCTGCATCCCATCGTCGTAGTTAGTTTCTCTTAGATCTTATTTACAATGATGTTTGGGGTCCTTCCCCAACTCCATCTTTGTTAGGACATTGCTACTATGTAATTTTGTTGATGATCATATTAAATTTATTTGATTTATCCATTAATATACAAATCTGATGTGTTTTAATTTTTTATAATTTCAAACTTGGTTGAACAGCAGTTCTCTCATACTATCAAATCTATCCAAACTGATTGGGAATGAGAGTTTTGATCTTTTTTTATTTTTTAAGTAAAATTAATATTACCCATCGTGTGGCTGCTCCTCACACCGATGAGCAGCAAGGGGCTGTCGAACATCGTCATCGTCATATTATGGAGATCGGCCTCTCTATTTTTGCTTATGAATCTATGCCCATATTGTACTGGTACTATACTTTTGAAATGGCTATCTTTCTCATTAATAGGATGCCGTCCAAAGTAACTAGTAGTATGGCCCCTTTTGAACTCGTTTACAACAAACCACCATCCTATACTTTTCTATAAATTTTTAGTGCTATGCTATCTCTATCATCCTTATAATCACCACAAAATGGAATATTGGTCGCAACCGTATATGTTTCTCAGCTATAGTCCCTTTCACGGTGCCCATCAGTGTCTCGATTTGATAATAAATCATACATATATTACTAGACATGTTCACTTTGACGAATCTACTTTTTTTTCAATCTCACTCCCTATTGAATCCTTCACCACAACCATCTCCTCCTTCCTCTCCTTGGGCATTACATCTCTTTAGCCTCTACAAAAGACCACCCACCACTATAATTCGTTTCTCCATCAGTTCTTTATTCTTCTTTATCCCGTCTATCCACCACATCATCGGTAGCATCTTCTATATCTCGGTCTGTCTTAACATCATTTTGTCCCTCGAGTATTAATGAATCTGCATCTGTTCGGATTAGATTACTTACTGACCTTTATCACAATCCTTTATCAGCAACATCCTTCCTTCCTATACCTTCCCCAACTATTGGTTCCCAGCTAGACATGCCCTCCTCTAACCCACCTGTATCCATCCCATGGTGCTTCGACCCCATCCAACCAAGCCATCCATCCTTACCACTATTATCCTCACCAAGAAACCTACTTATTTTACACAGGCATCTAAACACCCTGAGTGGTGTGCTGCAATAACTGAAAAATTTAATGCTCTAGTTTGCAATGGTACGTGGTGTCTCATATCATGTTTATCTCATCAAAAAAATTTGATTGGGTGTACATGGATGTATAGAATCAAGCGAAAGACTGATAACTCTCTCGAGCACTACAAAGCAAGCTTAGTGGCTAAGAGGTTCCACCAATAATTTGACCTCGACTACAACGAGACATTCAGTCTAGTTATCAAGTCTACCACAATTCAGTCTGTTCTAAGTCTTACAGTCTCTCAGGGTTGGTCCATCTAGCAATTAGATGTTTACAATGCATTTCTACATGGCAAACTGACAGAGGAAGTCTCATATCCCAACCACTAGGTTTTGAAGATCGTGACCATCTAGATTATTTCTGTCATCTCCGTGAATCTCTATACGGATTAAACAAGCACCCCATGCTTGGTTTCATCATCTCTTTCAGTTCCTTCTCGGACTGGGGTTCGCTGCCAGCAAAATCGATCCTTCATTATTTATTTTGAGGATGATCTCTCATGTGATCTATATGCTCATCTATATTGATTATATTTTAGCAACCAGCAGTGACTCAAGTCAAGTCTCTCTACTCCATCAGCTGGCTATAGAATTTTTATTAAGGATCTTGATGATTTTATTTTTCTTAGAAATTGAAGCTACTTGAAACTCTACTGATTTATTATTATCTCAAACTCGCTACATTAGAGATCTACTTTTCAAAGCAGGTATGGTTGATTGTAAACCTGTTCAGACCCCAATGGCTACACCATAGCATTCTGATTTAGGGGGTGCTCCTGATCTGGATCATATACAGTATCGCTCTATTGTTGGAGCTCTTCAATATGTTACTTTGACATGCTTTGATATTTTTTTTGCAGTGAATACAGTATGTTAGTTTATGCAATCTTTTAGTGCTAATCACTGGGTTATGGTCAAGCATATCTTACGGTAGCTTAAACAACAACTAATCATGGATTACAGATTAGTCGATCGATCTCTCACTCTCTTTAAGCCTTCTCCGATGCAGATTAGGTAGGTAGTGAGACTAATCGGCACTTCATTGGGGCTATGCAATTTTTTTGACCCCAATTAACCTCATTTCTTAGGCATCTCATAAATAGAAGATAGTTGCTCGCTCATCCACAGAGTTTGAATATAAAACCTTAGTTGATGCATCAACTGAACTAATCTGGCTTGAGTCTTTATTTCAAAAATTTAGCCATCGTTTACATGGCCCTCCAATTTATGGTGCTACAATATTGGGCCACTTATCTCTCAGCTAATCATATTTTTTATGCTCGTACGAAACATGCCGAGATTGATTTTTATTTTATTCATGAACGTGTTGCATGACATCAACTATCTATTCAGTTCATTTTCACTCAAGATCAGCTTGCCGATATTTTCATCAAGCCTTTGGGTATCTCACATTTCAGGTTCTTACAGGACAAGCTGAAGATTCATAGTCCCGAATCTCTAACTTGAGGGGTGTGTCAACGCACAGCGCAACTTTCATATTTGGTTCACCTATATTTGGCATCTTATCAATGCAAAGACATTGACCTCTCCTTAGCATGAAATTTGAAATACTTTCTTGTAATAGCTAGCCTAGACTACAATGGCATGTAATTTAAAATGCTTCTCTTATAATAGCTGGTCTAGACTACAATGGCATATAATTTGAAATGCTCCTCTTATAATAGCTGGCCTAGACTACAATTGTAATCCATATATTTCTATTGGAGGATAATGAAATGATATGAGAAAAGAAATTATCCTTAACAAGCTCTTTTCCCTATATCAATTCTCGATTTCCTTAAGGCCTTTCGCTATGGTGCTTGTAAGGCTTAGTTCCCGCTTCCTCTCTCCTCCTATTTCTTCCTCTCCTCTTCTCCTTCACTAATGTGACCATGGGGGTTTGCTACTAAGGAGCTTTCCTCTCCTCTATGATCCACCTTTTGAGAAATAGAGAGAGGGGGGAGCAAGGGACTGACATATCCGATGAGGGTGAGAGAGAAATCTATGGTATCAGCAAGGGAGGAGAGAGCAAAAAATAGAGGGATATAAAGGAGAAGAGAGAGGAAGAAAAATTTGGGATGCTTGCTTAGAATATGATTTGACATTGAGATGGTGGAGGCCATTGGCAATAGGCCCTAATCCTAAAGAAGGAAGAAATATAGGGAAGAGAGGACAAAAAGACAGAAAAATGGGGGACAAGGGTACAAAAAGCCCAACCTAGAGAAGAAGGACAAAAGGTTGAAAGAAAGGAGGGAGAGGAGAGAGGGGGGAGGAGACATGGGACAAGATAGAACCCAACCTTAGAGAAGAAGGAAGCGATGGAGAAAGATCAAAAGGGAAGAGAGAGAGAGAGAGGAGGGAGGCATAGAAACTCTAATCCTAAAGAAAGAGGGCAAGATACAAGATGACAAGACTAAAGCTGTGTGTGACATCAAGAAAGAGAGGCTATGCATAACGTCACATATGAGAGAGAGAGAGTGCTCAGGATATTAGATTGGATGCAGTAGAGATACATCGAAGATAAAAATTGGGGGAATCTATTCATTTCTTCTCCTTTTTTAAGCCAAAGAGAAATCATTGGTTCCAGCGCATATATTTTCCACATGAGTGGGAGACATGAATGGCCAATAATGTTCTCCCACTTTCACAATGTTCTCCCACTCTCTCTCTCTTATGCTTTCTAATAAATTTTTTATGTATTTAATGATATTTATGTATTAGCAAGTTTCTTTCTTTACACATTCCTTTTCATATTTTTTTTACATGTTCCCACCAGTATTTTCTCCCTCTCTCATGTTATTTAATATTTATTGTCATATTTAATAATATTCACATATTATTAGATTCATTCCATTATTTAGAGATTTACAATGCACTTATTGAATATAAGTCGATCATGTTTATGATAGCATTGTAATTTTTTTTCCTACTATCTTTTAGAGATTATTTTTAACTACTATTTTCACTTTAAAAATATGGCCTTAAATGTTGATTTAACTTTTAGATTAAGTAGCTTGATGGTAAGTTAATGAAGATATAGGTTGTACAAGAGTTGTATTTAAAAATTTTTACTACAAAATATTATGGATGTGGCTTGCCATTTTATCAATTAATTTATCAAGGACTATATGTTTTCTACTAAAAAATTTTTCATATATATTTTTTCTTAGTATAAAATTTAATTTAAAATTATAGATTTTTTCACTATCTCAACTTATCAAAATAAAAGTCAATCATATTTATGAAACATTGCAAAATTTTCTATTATTTTTTGGATATTATTTTTGGCTATTAGTTTTAGTTCAAAAGAATAGAGTGAGTTAAAGTTGTTTATTTTATAGGTGATTTTGCAATTTTGGCCTGATTTATTCGGTAGACCTACTTTGCAAAGCACCCATTACTTTTACTTTTATTTCTATATTAATAAACAAAAAGGTTATAAAGATTTTTTGAACTTTTATTTTTTAAAATTTATTTTATTATATTATATATTTGTTACTAGATCTAGCAATTTAATTGTAAGTTAACTGCATGATCTTTTTCATATTTTATATGATTTTGTTAATTTAGCTACGTTTGTAGACTATATTGAATACAAAGCTCCTTCTTTAAAACTTTAGGCACCAACTTACCTCTCCTATTTTCATTCTACTCTTGAATGCCAACCACTGCAAAGTCTGTCTTTATCCTTTCGAGTGGTATTATGTTAACTTCGCATGAGTTCTAAATCCTACAATCTTCATATGAAGTTGCTAACCAAGAAAGGTTTCACCAGTCACAGCATCGCTAATTATCTAATTGCTATTTTAATAGAAACTAATCATTTTAATGGTACTATTGTAGTCTCAATTGATTCTTATTAAGTCAAATTATCTGACTATATATAATAAAAAATAATAGTTTGAAAGATCCATTTTAATGGGATTTGGATCTCACTGGTTTCTCAATTTTGGAGCTCTAAATGTGGCGCACAGCATTAAAAAAAAAAATTTTTTAGATGAGAAGAAAGTAAACCTCTGTTATTTATTTATATATAGTAGTATGTTAAAGTTACATCAGAGACATAACAATATATAGGCAGGTACCTGCCTAGATATACATGAAATATTCAGCTGTTACTTAGGGTGTTATGATGATGAGTTTTGAAGATTTATCAGACGACTGTCCTTAGTTAAAGGTAACTCATTTCACCATGGATCGCATGAATGTGGTTGCTAGATAAATGCTCAGAAAACTTTCAACTGTGCTTGTTATCATCTTTAACACTTGTTGAAGCTTGTGCACTCTCGATCATTGATACAAAGATGTCACGAATTGGAGCTAACACCTTCAACTGATCCATTGTTAATTGGGATGTCCAAGAAAGGAAGAGCGACACAATTAGCTGAGCAATCGATCGTGGAAAAAAAGCATGAAAGTCGAATATTCTTTTGTTTCGTTCCTTCCACAGACACCATTGGTCAGTTACAAGTAGAGTATCTAATCTAGGTCTTTTTTCATGTTGCACCTTGATAAGTCTCCATGTATTCTATAGGATGTTGAGTGTAAGTGGAAGTTTCGGTAGTTGTAGCCCTGAGAGCACTTGATTCCAAATTGTTCTTGAATAAGTACAATGTAGCATTAAATGATCAGTTGTTTTTGACAAATCCCCGCAGAGTGTACAGTGATCCATCCTGATTATTCATCTGGTGAGAAGATTAGCTTTCATGGGAATTTGTTGTGGGCACATAGCCAAGCAAAAAGTTTGGCTTTCTTCGGTATCAGG
Source organism: Elaeis oleifera (assembly GCA_000441515.1). NCBI lineage: Eukaryota > Viridiplantae > Streptophyta > Magnoliopsida > Arecales > Arecaceae > Elaeis > Elaeis oleifera. The sequence continues at coordinate 59,054 of KE506332.1, forward strand.
AGCGTCCAAATAACCCTGCTCAGTAAGGGTCGAACTCTGCCAACTTGCATAAAAGAATAAATCCTCTTTGCTGAAAAACTTTACTATTGAGCCATTTTCATTGTATAATATTAGGTCATTCCATTAAAGTGACATGTTCAATACTCTTCTGTAGACTCTGAAAATCTCTCAGGTATAGTGAAGGAAGAAGAGTACTAAAAGACCTAATATCAAGTGGATTACATAATACCTTAGCCACTGAGCTGTTGCATGTCGATGTGATTGTGTAAAGGTGTGGGAACCTATCCTTCAGTGAATAATTGTTTAGCTAGCTATCTTTTCAGAATAATACAGATTGCCCATTGTAAACTTGGAAGTGGATTAGTTGTTGAAATGTGTTGTGAATGCACCGTAAACCATTCCAGAATGAAGAGGTAGATTTGTGTGCACCCTTAGATTTTCAATGTGAAGATGGATAGACAATGGTGATGAACCTACACCATGGGTCAGCAGCGTTTGAATAGAGCTTCCACCACCATTTACATAGGAGTATTATGTTGAAGATTTTCAGATTGAGAACCTCCAGTCCTCCAAATTTTTTTGGTCGACAAGCATTTGTCCAACGCATTCTGGAGTGACCATAATTGTAATCCTCATATCCTCTTCAAATGAATGACCGATGAATTTTATCAATTTGCTTCATAACGAATTGAGAAAGAAGAAAAATATTCATCCAGAATAACGAGATCCCTATAATCATTGCATTAGTTAGTACAAGCCTACGCGAGAGGTTTAGAAGCTTACCTTTCCAACCAGCTATTTTCTTCTGGACTTTCTTAAGGAGTAGATTCCAATCAACTCTCCTTAATTTTGAATGATGGAGTGGGAGACCCAAATAAGTGATAGAAAGATGGCCATCTTGCTTCCTAAGATAGCTGCAGCATGCTATAATGCCATCTCTGCAATTCCCAAGCCAAGAACTTGGGAGTTTCAAAGTTAATTTGAGATCTGTCAGCATTAAAATTAAGTTGCATTACTAAAAGTTGTAAAGCAGTGCCAAGATCGAACTAGTCCTTCGCCCATCCTCTTTTTTTTCTATCTCTTTCTTGGAAGAGACTCCACACTAGAAGTTGAAGCCACGAAGGGCCTTACTTCTGGCTCTTAACAAGACTTGACTATTTGTAGCTGTCTGGTGGACAAAGCTACCACTTTCGATGATCATTTGAGTTTGGCTGATAGCCTCACTTTGAAAATCTAAACAAATGAAGTAGCTGATTCTACACCCAATTTCTATCAAACAATCTCCTCTTCATGCATATATGCTATATTCCACCACATGCATGTACAGAAATGCATGCATGGAACAAGTGCGCATCGATGAGAAAAGTTGGGTTTGTTTTTTCTCGAGAAATGATAGCGCTATAAGTTTACCACTTTGGTTAGTTTATATAAACTTTGTTCTACTGATGGTCTGCATAAATCTTATTGATATTTTTCAAAAAATGGCTATTACATCTATCCATCTATAAGTTACAGTGGAGAGGATTCTAAATTTATTCCCTCCAAACCTTTTATGCCAAATAAAATATTATCACATATCAATCTAAAACATGAGCACATTAGCAGGCAAGCATAGTTTATGTGACCCAAGTATCGATTTAAATCGCATCCTGCTCTCTTGCTAACTAGATCAGTACCCAATGGACTCTTGGAGGCATGAAAGAGAAGCTACTTACTTCCAACTCAAACCTGATGGTGAGTTTTTTTTAGATTTATAACCGAGTAGCTGGCATTAAGGAGTTATGCAACTACATGCATAACCAATCAAGTGATTGAATCCAATTAGCCGAACTGTTCTTGGATGCCACAGGACTCAAACAAATAGTAAGGATTGACGCCACTAAAAAAATCAAGAGCAAGGAAAGTTTGATCAACTATAATGCAGATTAAACTACGTAACAAGTTCCCTCCCCAACATGATTGTTTGATGCATTAGAATTATTGTATTATGATCGATTAGAACTCATGCAACAAAAATATGTAGATGCGAACAAAAAGCAAACTTGAGCTATTGAACAAAGAGCTAGAATTGATAAATGAGAATTGTATTCTGTCGTATATTGAGACAGAAATAAAAAAGTTTATATATATAAAGAGAAAAGTAACTACTCTGACTGAGCTAGCTATCCTAACCAATCATATTACAATCTACTTATAATAGCCTAACTAATCCAACTTGATAGTAACACCTTCTTGAATCTGTGTAACCAATTTTTTCTTTAAAGCATCTGCCTTCTTTTCTATATAAATATGTTTACAT
>KE506332.1:61372-84717 GCA_000441515.1 Elaeis oleifera
GGGGCTTGGTGAATAAGTCTGCTAACTGGTGCTTAGAACCAATATGAACAGTGTTGATGAAGCCAGCTGCTAGGTGATTGTGCACTATGTGATAGTCAATATCCAAATACTTTGTGTGCTCATGGAAGACTAGATTAGCTGCTATATGGATTGCAGCTTGGTTGTCACACCTTAGTGAAATAGGTAAAGATGCAGGAAGCTAAAAATCGTTAAGAATATGAGTGATCCATTGTAATTCACACACTGTTGTTCCCATGCTCCTATACTCAGCTTCAGCTGAAGATCGACTCACAATGGATTGCTTCTTGAATTTTTATGAAATTAGTGAGGAACTCAAGAATATACAATAACCAGTGATGGACTTCCTAGTTGTGGGACAAGCTGTCCAATCAGCATCACAAAATGCTGAAAGCTATAAAGAATTGAACTTGAGGAAGAATATGCCTTTGGATGACTAGCTTTTGAGATACCTCAACACATAGAGAGCAGCAACAAGATGGGACTGACATGGAACTTGCATAAATTGGCTTAACTACTACACTGAGTATGTAATATCAGGTCTAGTCAAACTGAGATACAATAATCCACCACAAGTCTTCTATAAACCTCAGGATTAGACAATGGGGCTCCCATATCAGGATCTAACTTGCAACTTTTTATCATGAGAGCAGAAGCAACTTTAGCATCATGCAGGCCAGCATCTTTCACAATATCTAAAGTATATTTTCTTTGGTTTAAGTACATGCCAGAGGTAGATCTTGCAATTTCAAGATCAAAGAAAAACTTGACATAGCCCAAGTCCTTTATTGTGAACTACTTATGCAGGAATTGCTTCACCTCAATGATAAGAAATGCTGGTACCCCAGTGATCAATACATCATCAACATAGACCAATAATTAAGGAATGTTTGACCAGAACCTTTAACGAACAAGCAATGGTCATGTGATGACTAGATAAAGCCAAAATCTTTAACTTAGCAGTAAACTCCTTATTCCATTGCCTCCTTACTTGCTTTAATCCACACAAAGATTTTTGAAGTTTACAAACTTGACCCGGTAATGCCTTATCATACCCTTCTGGTGGAACCATGTAAAGCTCCTCATCAATGAACCCATGTAAGAAGGCATTGTTTATGTCTAATTGGTGCAATAGTCAGTCTTTTACTATTGCAATAGCTAAGAAATCCTCACTGTCATGAACTTAGCAACTGATGAGAAACTATCTATATAATTCAGGCCAACTAATTGATTAAATTCTTTGGTAACAAGCCTAGCTTTGTACCTGTCCACTGTGCCATCAGTTAAATACTTCACTTTATAAACCCGTTTGCAGCCTATAGGCTTCTTTCCAGGAAGCAAAGATGTTAATGTCCAAGTCTGATTAGCTTCCAATGCTGTCAACTCATTTCGTATAGCAAGTAGGCTCTGAAATCTTAAACATATTGGCAATAAAGGCTAAATATGAAGGGTTAAATGTGACAGATAAAGAAATTATCTTATATTTTTGCAGTGATGCAGTCAGAGTCATTGCTGTCATGAACAAGGTTAGGCTATTGGACTGAAGCAACAAAACCCTACAACCAGACTGATTTAGTTACTGTTCTGATGCTTCTCCTGAAAGGAAGTGAAAGGGAAGAATGCTGTGGAGAATGGTCAGCAGGTGGAGAAATAGATGGAAAAGATGAGAGTGGTGAAGAAGAACAAAGAATTATCAGTATGATCAACATCAAGAACTATAAAAGGCAAAGGAATGAAAGAATTAAGAGAATTAACAGATTGAGAAAATAGAAAAATAGATTCATGAAAAACAACATCTCTGGAATTAAAGCATTTATGTGACTATAACCCATATAGCTTATAGGCTTTGTGTTGTGGAGCATACCCTATAAGAATAGAAGGAATTGCTCTAGGTTCAAATTTACTCTTGTGGGTAACACATTTGTAGCATAGTAGAGACACCCTATGACTTTAAATAAGCATAATCAAATTCTTTGCCAAAAAAGAATTGAATAAAGGGATTTCCATTTTAGCATCTCAATAGGTAATCTATTTATGATGTGAGTAGCAGCAAGAATGGATTCTGACCAGAATTTACTAAGAAAGTGGGCTTGAAACATAATAGACCTAGCTACCTGCAGAAGGTGCTTATACTTTCTTTCAACCACCCTATTTTGCTGTGGGCTATATACACATGACTTCTGATGGATAATGCTTTTGGATTGAAAAATGTTAACACAAGAAGAGTTAATGAACTCAGTCCCATTATCAGTCCTCACTTTCTTAATTATCGTTTGAAGCTAAGTTTGGGCCATAAAATAAATATTTCAAGACAGTAGGGGCTTGAGAGTTGGCAGACACCATGTATGTCTATGTATACCTGCTATAGTCATCCATAATAGTAACTATGAAATTTGCACCAGTAATAAAATTCACTTTATAAGGACCCCACAAGTCCACATGAACAAGTTCAAACACTCCATTTGTAGAAATAGTACTAATAAAAATGAAACCCTTTGCTGTTTAGACAAAAGACACACATTACAATATGGTTGGTGCCTTATGAATTTCAATACAGAAATATGACTGAGTTTAAATAGGAGGCATGCCCTAATCTGGAATGCCAAATTATTACAGAATTATCTAAATACTTATTGGTATTACAAGAAATTGAACAAACATTGTCACTAGTAGGAAATGAAGTTGTGTCTAGAAGTAAAGTCCATCTCTAGCCTTCCAACAGCAATGACTTCATCACTCTGCATATCCTGCATTACACACTTGTCATGAAAAATTTGATATAGATGTAAGAAGCTTTGGCAAGTGTATTAACAGAAAGTAAGTTGCATTTTAAAGTTAGGGACATGTAAAACATTGGTTAAGGTAACTTTGGGGTGTAATGAGATGTGGCCTGTGTGTGTTACATATTGAGTTGAACTATCAGGTAAATAGACAGATTTAGGTTTAGTAAGCAAAGTAGTTTTATCAAAGAAAGAAGAATAGGCACACATATGGTTGGTAGCCCCTATGTCTATGATCCAAATACCTTTATTCCCAGAATTCATATCTACTAGACAAGAATCAGAAACTTTACCTGCAAAATCTACAGTATTAGCAAAGTCAACTCCATGAATTGGTGCTTTTCCCTTCATTAGCTTCATCATCTCTTGCTAAAACATGCTAGCAAAATTTGCATTCTAGTCCTCATATTTGCATTGGTTAGTAATACTTGCTTGCTTGGTGTCCAATAATGGTTCAGCAATGTGAGACATAGCATTAGCTTGCTATTTGCCCTTATTCTGTTTTAGTTCTTTATATCAGTTTGGATAGCTAATGAGTTTGAAGCAAGAATCTCTCATAAGGCCTTCAGTATTACAGTAGGTGCAAAACCTTTCATCCCTCCTGTCATTCATCTTAAATGAAGACTTGAAGTTACTGATCGAGCTATTATTTTTGAAATTATCTTTTTATAATTCTGTGATCTACCCATCATCATGACAGCAGTCTCACTAGATTCAACCACCACATTCTGCACCTTCCTTTGTTTCTCCACCCTAAGGACCATGGAATATGCCTTATTGACATTTGGCAATGGACCCATCAATAGGATTTGGTTTTCACATGCTCATAATTCTCATTAAGTCCCATCAAAAATTTCATAAGCCTATCTTACTTTAATAGCAGCAACAACCTTAGAGGCACCACATGAACAAATAGGAAATGGACGCAAGCAAGTATGTTCATCTCATATCTTCTTCAGGTTATTAAATAACCATCACAGATTTATTTTTTGATTAAAACACAGATATCTCTCTTAAGCTGAAACAATAATGGACTATTACTCTGTTTAAAATGTTGCTCTAACTCATCCTAAAGATCTTTGGCACAAGTTGTATACAGAAAAGCCTCAACAATCTCTTTCAAAATAGCATTCAAAATCCAAGAAACTACCATATTATCTACTCTCTGCCATCTCTCAAAGAGAGGAGAATTAGCAGGAGGCATTTCACACTTTTCATTAATGAATCCCAGCTTGTCCTTTGCTCTAAAAGCAATCACCATGGATCTACTCCATGTGAGATAATTTTGACTAGTTAACAAGGCACTCACTAAAATCAGACTTGAATGATCAGAATTATGCAAATATAGTGGATCGTTGCTTAGATTTGCAGTATCTCGATTCTCACTCCCTATGGTATTCCTCATGTCTGAACTTTTTTTCATTGATCTGACGTTCCAAGCTAAGAAAAGAGAAATTATAGTCCTATCCACACAGCCCTAAGGGTCTGATATCATGAACAGAAAACAAACTTGAGCTATTGAACAAAGAGCTAGAATTGAGAAATGAGAATTATATTCTGTCATATATTGAGACAGAGAATAAGAAAGATTTATATATATATAAAGAAAGTGACTACTCTTGCTGAGCTGGCTATCCTAACCAATCATATTACAATCTACTCATAATAACCTAACTAATCTAACTTGGTAGTAACAGCTTCTTAAATTTACGTAACCAATTTTTCTCCTAAGCACCTGCCTTCTTTCTATATAAATATATTTACAGGATGGGAAATACATGGAGCAACATGCCATCTTCTGGGCATAGAGTACCATTTGTGAAGCTATGCCCTGCCACTAACTTGTACTGACTAAATGCTTGGAACCAAAGTATATGCATGTCATATACTTTGAAAGTATATCGATGCTAATAGGTGTTTTGATTTGGGCTTGATACACATTTCTACTTGCCTTTTAAACACCTATCATGAGAGAAGGTTGGGTCAGCCTAAACCTGTTTCACTGCCACCCTTGCGTACATGGAGGAATGTGGAAGTTTTGGAAGGGAACTCAGTGTATCCAATGAGACGACCATTGCCTATGTACGGAGTAGCTACCTATATGTATATAAGATATTGAAAAGTCTAGCATGCTATAGATTCGGTGCATTTACTTTCACACTCGTTCATCTGAAACAAAAAGTGCGTATCCATCCATGCTGATTACTGTAATTAAGTTTTAACTCGGACTATATTTGTATGGCATTTGAGTTGCCCAAAATGAAGATGTTTGTACAATTTGCTAGTATAAAGAAAGTACAAAGTTGAGTGGTACTACTAATTACTTTGGAAAGGTTTTAAACAACCAATGCATTGATCACGTTCAAGATTTTCTAATGCCATTTTTGGAATGTTTTCTTTTAAACAAATTACATACAGATATTCAAGATCTATCACATTGTTTATCTTATTGAGCTCTGAACATGGGGAATAATATTTAGCAGAGGAATAAAGAGATCTAAGGTGTAGATTATTATAAGATTGGAAATCTCAGAAGTGCATATCCATAAATATGTGGAAGCGTTAAAATAGGAAATGAAGTATTAGTAACACGTAATGGTAATTTGAGTTGGACGGTATTAATTTGGTGCGCATAACATTTATTTAGATTATGGCTCATGCAATGCATGAGGACTGTATAAATCCATATAATTATTCAATGAATAACTTCATATTTATGGTGGTTTTTAAGACATGCAATGTACTTGATGATTTGATATAACTCGTTAGAACTAAGTTGCTTAGAGAAAACCCTAACGAAATTTACTTCTTATAAAACTACATAATTGCCATTGTCTGGAAGACATGCATGTACATGCATATATGTAGAAGAAAAGCATGCTGAACAATAGAAGATAAGCAAAAGCTACAATAATGTACACAGACTAGTGTTAGCTACCAAAAGGTAGGAAGAAACTTGTTTAATGGACATAATTTCCATCATCTAAAATGCATTGAAATCAATTAATCCGGACAAAAGCAAAACATGAAAGTTATAAAAGAAGTCCTAGGATGAAAGACATCATGCGCCACTTACCAACATAAGACGCCGTAATGGAATAAAGGATAATAAATATAGAACAGCAAAACCAAAACTTAAACATCAGCAAGACCTGAAACTTTGGTCCTCAATTCTGCCATCATAGATGGAGTGTGAGGTCAATTTCACTCTCCTTAGCATTCTTATCATCTTTGATCCTATTGTCATTTTGTTGAAAGCCTTGATTTACATTTGTTGATGATGATGGTCCTGCCATGGTTTCTTGAATTATATTAACCCCCATCCATGAAGATGCACCATGTTGAAGATGAGAGTTTTTTTGCCAGTTCAAAAACCTCAAATGGCCTTCATCTGTTGGCATTGCTCCATGGTAAAAATTATTGAAAGAATACTCAGAAGAGAATCTTTGATCAAGAGGCAGCACCGCTCCATGGGAATTGTAAAAGTAATTTGGCATATGGTAAGGGTGATGACACGTAGATGCAGGCATAGTGTGAGATGGTGCAGATAATGGCAGATGCATATTAGTTTGAAGAGGATTGTATAAAATGTTCCTGGTGTTGAAAGTGGTGGACTCCGAATACAAAAAGATCAATATTTTGCTGAGCTCTTTTGGTAGCATCTCTCTCTTTTTTGTGACAATTCTGATGGCCACCAAGAGCTTGCGAGCTAGGAAAAGCTTTATCACAGTATTGGCATGAGAAAAGCCGCCCTTTTCCTTCTATCTTCTCCAGTTGTTCTATTGATTTGCCTTTCAGTTCTTTGTTGGCCATTTTGTGAAAACTAGGACAGCAAAAAAAATCATGTCAAGATATTTCATAATAATCTTATATAGTATGATCTTATAAAAATGTGAATATACAACGAGAATAGCGAAAAAGAAAATCTAATGGAAGTATGATGAGAAAATAATATTTCTTAAAAGATATATAAAAAGTAAGATGACCAAATATTTGAAAATACTGGCAAATAAAAGAATGAAACATATTATTAAGAGATATAGATTCAAACTATTAGAAAATAATATAGAATGATGGATAAAAGAAATAGAAAAACTTACTATGAGAGGGATAGAGAATGGAAGAAGAATGATGAACAACGACCTCAAGTTAGATTCGTTACGCACAGGAATGATCTATTTTGTAGATGGTGATGATCTATATTTGGAAACTATAAATCCTAGATTTCAAATGAATAGCCTCTTCTCTTATCTATCAATCTTAAAATTAAAGACATATAAGTTTTGAAAAGATTTTACAATTTGAGTGAATAAATCTTGGAAAATTAATGGCTTAATCTTTGACAACTTTTCTTTCCTTAAGTTGTTGATTCTTCTCCCTTGTACTATTGTTGAATAAATGTATTATTAATATCTTCCTAATCTCTCATATAAGACATCGAACTAGATAATATATATACAAGAAAGCAATAATATGGTATAAGAAGTAGATACAGTCACTAATTATTGCTTCAAATTATTTGAATATTTGAAGTATACACTATAAAGAATGATAGAACAAATAGTTGTTGATTATCACATCAAAGGAAACAATTTATGGCAACATAGCTTTATAATTAGTAACATATAACTTTTATTCGTTATTGTTGTCCCTGATTAGTGGATATGCCATAGAATTTTAAATACCAATGTTAACTTTTAAACTAATTAAATTGCATGCTTATGTTGTCATATTGTAGTATTAAAATATGGAGCCAAAATATTTGCACAATTTAGTTTGACTATTTGCATTATCTTAATAGTATATAGCCATTAATAATTTATTTAGTATTCTATAATTTCATGGTTAAAATTACATGTATAAGAATATTGAAGAATACAGGGAACATAAATCTGGATCTTCTTTAATTAAATGTCATATATAATAGTTATATGGCATTAATTTTGATGATTTTAACATTTTAGGTGACCCAGTAGTTGCGCTATATTCTTATGCTAAAATTTATAATAAGTTTATGTCAATTAAAATGATCACCATCTAGTCAATATATTCAAAAGAATAATTTTGTAATGTTGATGTTTAAAAAATCATGCAATCCAATAATTTTTTGGCCAAAATAGAAACAATAACTAATATATTTATGAAATTAATTCAAAATTTTGTTGGAATCAAGTAATAGCTATTAGTAATTATTACTAGCTTGTTGTCATGTAATTATGTGTAAGATTTAGATAAAATCTGGATTCCCTTGTTTTTTATCTCTTGATAAAGATAATAACTACCAAATATAAAAGACTAGAGAATGAATGGACATAATAAAATATACTTTGTGTTATTTAGTTTCAATATCTCCAATCATTTCAATATTTGGAGCATATAAAGTGGAGAATATAAGGGTAATAATTGTTAGTTATTCAATCAAGGTAAATATTATGGAAACAATTTTTAATAAGTTTAATATCAATAGTGCATATCTTTTCTTCATTTCAATTTTTTTTAAATAGGATCATATAATTATCATTTAATATTATGCTATAATCCTAGATCTGGTAAATGCATTATTTAGTTTGACTAATTTTCTATGATAAATGGAATCAATTTGGACTTTTGATACATGTGGAGGTCATATAAGAATTCTTGATCCAATAATCTTGTATATTATCCATGGATGTTCAATTACAATTAATCAATATTCCACCATTTTCATACTTAAAATCAAAAGAAAAAATATTTAAGGATATAAGCAACATAGATTTTGTTCTTTATATTTAATATAATGAATCAAAAGACTTATCGGAAAAGAAACCCAATAAAAAGAGGAAGAAACAGAGATTGAAAGGATGAGTTAAGGCGCAAGGGTTGCTGAAGAGGAAGGAGTCCCTGCCAATCAAGAACACTTTGGGTGTGCCAATCTTGAACACCACCCTGAAGATTTGAGAGGTACACTCCTTGCAATGCACCTCGTAGGCCCAGATTCTGATAGAGATTGAAGATCATGGGTATCTACAGCAATCGAGGAACATGAGGGCGTCATCCGATAAGTAGAATTTAAGAAAGTACTACTAGTTTCATCACGATCATGGCCACAACATAGAGGAGTGCATTCAACTCAAAGATGAAATTTCACTCATCCGACATGGACCACTTGGGAGGTACATCGATAAATGATGAGATTGGAAGAAAATTGAGTTGAATGACAACCACCAAGAAGAGTCAAGATAAATATTGACCTATGGTCGGCATCATCAATACTATTGCTAGGGGCAGCTCAGTAGCTCGTCTCGGGACCCCTACCTAGAAAGAAGCAGCAGCTACATAAAGATGGACCAAGAACATCATCTTCTCTGACATCAATTTACAAGTAGTTCATTCTCCATATGATGGTGCAGTAGTTGTATCTTTGATGATTGAAAATTATAATGTACGTCATATTCTAATGGATAATGGAAGCTCTGCTGATGTGTTATTTTATAGTACCTTCTCTAGAATGGGATTTCCTTCTTCTCAGTTAAGAGCTCGACTCATGACTGCTCATTGACTTCTTCAGAGATGCGGTCTCTATCGAAGAAGATATTTTTTTACCAGTCACAATAGGTTGAGAGCCACAATAATCAATTATATGTTATTGAACTTTTTGATGGTCAAGATTCCATTAGCCGATAACACAATCCTAGGTTAGCTCAGTTTGAATACATTTCAAGCTGTAGTGTTGACCTACCACCTGTTGATAAGATTTCAATAAGGAATAGGGTCAGAAAAGTTCAAGGAGATCGAGCTCTAGCTCAATAATGCTGCATGACGACTTTCTGAAGAAAGAAGCCTATGGAGGATCTTCTAATTGAGAGGCTGGATGTATGGGACAAGCTGAACAAGCGGCGAGGTAAATTAGCAGAGATCCCACTCAAAAAATGCGACACCTCTGAAACTATTTAGATTGGATCAAAATTAGATGGAGTGACCTGGCAGCAACTTATCTCCTTCTGACCTCTAAGAAATATAGACATCCTGATCACCTGGTTGGTGTCAGATATGCCACATGTAGACCTTGGAGAGATGGTGCATCAGCTCAATATGGATTCAAAGCATTAGTGAATCAAACAAAAAGAAGAGAAGTTTCATCCCATAGCACCAGAATGTTATTGACGATGACGTAACAAGCTAGCTAATATGATTTTCATCAAGAAAGCAAATGACAAGTGACATGTTTGTGTAGATTACACCAACATCAAAAAGACATGCCTGAAGGATAGCTTCCTCCAATCTTGGATTGATTAACTCGTGCATATGATGTTGGGCCACTAACTTCTTATCTTCATGGATGTCTTCTCAGATAATAATCAAATTCGGATGGTACCTAAGGAAGAAGAGAAAACCATCTTCACTTCTGATAAGGGTATTTCTATTATGGAATCATATCCTTCGGCTTAAAAAATATAGGAGCAACATACCAAAGGTTGGTGAACAAAATTTTTAAAGAGAAGATCTGAAGGAATATAGAGGTTTATGTTGATGACATCTAATCAAAAGAAGAAAAAATCAACCACCACATCATTCAAAAAGACATGCCTAAAGGATAGCTTCCTCCAATGTTGGATTGATTAACTCATGCATATGATGTTGGGCCACTAACTTCTTATCTTCATGAATGCCTTCTCAGATAATAATCAAATTCGGATGGTACCTAAGGAAGAAGAGAAATCCATCTTCACTTTTGATAAGGGTATTTCTATTATGGAATCATACTTTTCGGCTTGAAAACATAGGAGCAACATACCAAAGGTTGGTGAACAAATTTTTAAAGAGCAGATCTGAAGAAATATGGGGGTCTATGTTGATGACATCTGATCAAAAGATGAAAAAATCAACCACCACATCATTGATCTCCAAGAAGCCTTCGCAAACCTTCAAAGATACCAAGGGAAGCTAAACCTAAGTAAGTACATTTTTGGGATCACATCCAAGAAGTTCTTTAATTTTATGGTCTCATAACGAGGAATCGAGGCAAACTCAAAAAAATTTGAGTTGTACTAGAGACAGAACCACCAAAGTCCATAAAGGAGATACAATGCTTGATAAGATGGATCATCGTACCTAGTGGGTTTGTCTCCAAGTCAGCTGAAAGGTATTTACAATTCTTCAAAGCTTTAAAGAGAGACAAGGACTTTAATAGTTGAATGAATACCAAACAGTCTTTAATGAGCTGAAAATATCTTAGTTCACCTCCACTTCTCAACAAGTGAGAACCAAGCGAGGTGCTCTACTTGTATTTCATGGTCTTATCTATGGCAACAAACTCAGTACCGCTACAAGAAGGAAGCTACAATAGTTGATCTACTACATTAACAAGGTCCTTCATGCTGTAGAAAAAAGGTACTCAAAGCTCAAGATGATGGTGTATGCCTTGGTGACCTTGGCAAGGAAACTACACCCATATTTTCATACTCATACAATGGTTCTACTAACCAACAAGTCAATGAAAACCATTCTCGATGAACTAGATACTACTTCAAGTTGGATTGTCAAGTGGGAGATTCAACTAGGAGAATTCAACTTAAAGTACCAATCTCGATCGGCCATCAAAGCAAAGGTGCTCACTGACTTGTCCCAGAATGCATTGTCCTAGAAGAATATGTGCCCAAAGCCGAGCCTAAAGAAGAAACATCTGAAGAATCCAAAACTCTTCACATAGACAGATCTTCCAACTCGATAGGGTCGGGCATTGGGTTGGTCTTAAGTAGCCCGAAGGATGTAGTCATAGAATATGCTCTTTGATTCGAGTTCAAAATCTCAAACAAAGAAGTATATTGAGTACCATGCTCTCACGACCAACTTCAAAATTGCCAAAGAATTGGGGATGCAATGGCTAAGGGTCAACTGCGACTCTTAACAATCATTATCAGATAGGTCTAAAGTGAATATGAAGCATAGCAGCCCAACATGATTAGATATCTACAAAAAGTCAAAGTTGCCACCTCGGTCTTTGGGATCTTGGTTATTCAGCAAATTTTCAGATTGGAGAATGCTCAAGCCAACTTACTTTCAAAGCCTACCACCTCAGGGGTCACCAACCTTAAGAAAAGCTTGTGCATATTTTGAGATTCTGAAAAGGTCGAAACATCAAGGAACTAATACTGGTAATGTAGATAGACCCAAAACAAAGCTGGAAAGAACACATCATCGAGTAACTCTGAAGTGGGATGGTTTCGATCGATCAAAATGAAGTTCGAAACTAAAGCATCAAGCCCCGTGTTACATCCCCATGATGGTAAGATTTATAAGAGGTCATTCTTCTTGCCTCTCTTTAGATGCCTATGCTTAATCAAGGATAATTATACACTTCGAGATGTGCACAAGGACAGTTATGTCAACCATCTGGAGGATAGTTCATTGGCCTATAAAGTACTTCAGTAGAATACAATTAGCCAACCTTACAGCAAATATAGTAAATCTTATCTAGAAATACGATTAATGTTGTCAGAATACACGTATCCAGCATTAGCCCACAGTATCTTTGACTCTAATCAACACTTCATGGCCTTTTACATAGTGGAGAATAGACAACCTCGAGTCATTTCTTTAGCATCGGGGCAATGAAAGTAGAGGTGGCAATTTTTAACACGACATGCGACACGATACAAAATTTTTATATTAATATTTTGCTTATATGGGTTCTATATTGAAAATTATGTCGAACCATTTATGACATAAAGAATTTCGTGTCGTGTCACGTGCTAACCTGTGAATCCATTTTTACAAAGTCATTGGTTATTTTATTTTTTATTAAAATCTTAAAATAAAACTAAACAAATATATCAGGCCCACACACAGCCACCAAACTCAACTCTCTCTCTCTCATTTCATTGTGTATTTATATGATATTTGTGTGAGTTATAATTTGTTTGGTTGTTATCTATATATGTATGGAATATATTGTTTAAACAGATTAGAACAAGTTTATTTATTAAAATATATATTTATATAAAATAGATTATTCATATTAAACATGTCATGTAAATATGCTAATCCGACATGACATATTTAATAATCATGTTAAATAAGTAACACATTTAATAAATAGATTCGTATATATATTGAAAATTCTGATATCTTTATTAATCGTGTTGTATTCATGTTCTCCATAATCGTGTTCGTGTCAAAATTGTGTTGACATGATTAGGACACTTGAACACAAATTGCCACCCCTAAATGGAAGGTTTTGCTCATTACCGTTGACTACTTGATGAAGTGGATTAAGTTACCTCAAATCATCGAAGCAAATATTTATGATTGAAGGCCATCACTTGTTGATTTGGCTTATCCCAGGTTATCATCATCGACGATGATTGAAAGTTTGCAATGCCAAGTTTAACAATTCTGCAGCAAGCTCAAAATTATACACTATTTCACCTTGATAAGTCATCCACAAACCAACGAATAAGCCAAGGTGACCAACTGAATCATTCTTTAAGGCCTAAGAAAGGTTGGATCCAGCTAAAAGCCTATGGATGAAAGAGCTCTACAATGTACTTTGGGCATACTAAACTATATGAGAATTCCTATTAAGGAATACCTTTCAACTTGGATATTGAAATGAAAACTATCTCCCACCTAAGGTTGGCCTTGTGTTACCTCAGGTCGAAAGCTTCAACAAGAGAAAAACAACTCAAAGCACCTTTAAGCAAGCTTGGATTTACTTGAACAAACAAGGGAGCGAGCTCTGGTCTAGATGGCAGCATATCAATGGAGGGTAGCTCAGTACTGTAACTCCTATATCAAAGAAAAATCTTCTAAGCTGGTGACCTTATCCTTCAATGAATCGGAGTGTCCTAGCTTAAAGAATAGGAAAACTATCATTGAATTAGGAAGGTTCTTACTAAGTTGACGAAGGCATATAGATCGAAACAAACTGACTTCAACATCTAGATGACTTCAATATCTCAAAATTGGAGCTTGGAGAGCATAGGAATCTATTATCAATAATGTAATCTATATTCTTTAATAAATTATCTCTTGTTCTTTTATTCCAAGTGTTGTAGGTCAGCATCCAATGTAATCTATGTTCTTTTCTTCACCGAGACTATTATCAAACTATTATCAACATACTACAAACTCGACATAAGCCAAGAATGGCTGAGGATGACGGCAACAATGAACACGAGAGACACCTTGGTAAAAGATTAGGACATCCTATGTCCAAGCTTACTTGAAAGCGAATAAAGCCGAAGCTGAACTTTAGCCACTCGAGGAAGAGACAACCTGAAGTGGATCCTCCTTGACTGACCCCTGCATATGCAAGAAGACCTAACTAAAGTTAAGATCATCCCATCCGTGGCCAAACTAAGTGGGACACCATGCTATGAGTCAAAAAATAATGACCTAGGCTATCTAGATAGCCAATTGTTCCTATAGACAAACCTCGATGCGAAACTAGGACCTCTTATCCTCGAGCTCCCTTGGAAGCAAGTAGAGCTGAAGTTGAAGTTCGACCACTCGAGAAGGAGAAAAGTCAAATAAGGACCTCCTCAAACGGACCCTTGCATTGGCAAAAAGAGATCTAAACAAAGTTAGCCTTAGTTCATACATAATCGAGCTAAAAAAGATGTCGGACTATGAGTTGAAACGAATCAACAAAAGACAAGGATACATACAATAAACTAAACACGGATACATGGAAGAAATTTTTTATTTGTTCAAGCAAAAGTATTTACATAGTGTTGGCCAAGCCAACTACAAAATTTGCTTGGCTAATTCAAGCACAAAAATAAAAAGTGTAAAATGAAAGTAAAAAGCACACAAAGGCCTAGGTTGAGGGGTGGTCTCGTGATTGGAGCAATGAAGGCATCCTTGGCAGGCAGAAGGTTATTGTCACTATCATTGTCTCAGATGTTAAGGTCAAGGTCAGGAAAGAGCCTCTTCATTAGTTGGGTAGTTGGCGAACCTTTCAAGTATGACTCCAATCCGAACTTGATTAGGATGTCCTCATGCCCATCTGAGGCCAGATACTCCATAGCATTGGAGGCTTCTCCTCAATAGTCCGCAGCTCTTCCTTTAGCCTATAAACTTTCTCTTTGAGGCCTTGATAGGCCAAGCAGCCTTAATGGCCCAGCCCAAGTAGCCTCCAACTCAGTTTTGAGGCTCCTTCCCTGACTACATTGGCTCTCTCCTCGACTATATAGTATTTGCCCAGCCTCCATGAGGACCTTCTGTGCCTTTGTCTCGATCCTCTTACTCTCCATTGCCTTCTTTCAATTGTCTAGGCCCTCTTCTTAGCCTCACTTGTAGCCAACCTTATCTTCTTCAATGCCTCCATAAAGTAATCCATATGATGGACGAGCTAAGGAAAGAAAAAAAAGGTTAGACCAAAATAAAGCATGAAACTTTATGGGAAGGAGATTGGTGTCACTTACCCAAAGAAGGGAGTTTAATGTATCGGCAACATGGAACCTAGACACCTACCATCTGAGGATCTCCTAGTCGACTAGTAGTAGGACTCTCCAGAGCAGGTCTCAAATGATCTTGTAATTTTGGAGTATAGAATTGGATCGATGGCTTGACTGCCAGAATGTGCAGCCCCTGCTCAACCTCGATGGGAGCAAGTTGCAGAGCTACGATGGATGGCCCGACTTGGGATGAAGTTTGGTGAGGTACCCTCTCGCTTTGGTAGGTCAACGATAAGAAGGTGCACATTAGCTACCTGGCACTAGGAGGGAGCAAATGAACTCCTCCTTGGGGTAGGCTCCTCTCCTTCTTGGTGTAGTGCCTCAGCTCAGGACTCTAGCAAGACCCGAAGTCGGTTGGACAATCATGGGCTCCAGTACAAGCATGTCTAGATAATGTTTCTCCAATGGCAGCCCTTCTTCTTCTTTGGGTGGACTGCCGAAGCTTCTCAAGTGCCTCCTATCTCATTTCTACAAAATCAAGGAAAGAAGTTACAAGATGCACAAACCAAAGTAGAATCAAAGAAAGACAATTATAAAGGCTCACCTTGGGGGTTGGCAAGACTAAGACGGATGTTTAACAAGGTCTTCTTGACAACAGTTTGCATAAAGACAGAATGCTACACCCAAACAAAAATTCAAGGATTGGTGGTTGGCATCTGTCAACCTTGGAGCCCAATTCATTAACTTCTAAGGTCATCCTAGGAGGTATTAGGCCCTCAAGATTGCTCGGTATGAATGAAAAAGAACTACTCCTTCCATGCATAGGCAAAGAAGGAGCATCTTGAATGGGACAATGCCCCTTCCAAGATGAAGTATACTACCAGTCCATCTCCATGAGATGCTTCTTTATTGTAAAGCAAGCTGGGAAGAGGGATATGGTCGGTCTGACCTCAAGGAGAAAGAAAAGAAGAAGAAGCAATTATGAACCTTCACGAGCTCAAGACGAGGGTCAGCACTATAAAAGAATGCTTGAAAACCTGAAGCATAAAGGGATGAAAAGAAAGCCTCAGGATGGCTTTGAAGGTCTCCCCATAGAAACCTAGCTAACTTGAGGAAGGTCAGACATCTGACCCATCGAACTTGCGAGCTCCAATTGGAACTCGGGAGGGACACCATAACAAGTTGGATCACTTCCAAATCCTCATGAGTGAGGACAGAGGCTAAACACTGGGGACCAAAAATGGCTTCAGTCCTGATCTTCAAATCTTAGGACAACTTATGGTTAGATGACCAACTCTTTACGGATACCTCGGCCCCACTCATTCTTAGAAGATTTGTCAAGGACAAGCAACAAGATAGAAGAAGAGAAGAGAAAAGAATCCAAAAAAGAGTCAAAGGGTTAAATGTTGGTACCAAAATCTAAATGTAGGGGAAGAGATCAAAAGGGGGAGCAATCAAAAATGGGGACCTCAAAAGCATACTAATCCTATCCAAGTCGTGTTGGGCCACCAAAAAACGTCGTCGAACAAGAGTCCAAGAGGTCAACTACAAATTGCCAGGGCAATGGCACCCTCCTACAATAAAATGGCAGAAATGAAAAGTAAAGAAGGAGATGACCCCTATTTGTAGAAGGTTGGACATCTCTCATCAGGTGATAAAGATTAGACATCTCTCATCATGTGACATTTCATCTAGACTCCCCAGATTTCATCACATGGTAGCTTAGTATTGGTCAACCGGAGCTCCCACAGCCAATGGTCTAAATTGAGTCAATAGTTTGTCTAGCCAACCCGGATTACACGATGTGTCACCTCAAAATTAATGCACCAATTGATTTCTTGAGGCAAGTTGATTGCATTAGATCTCGGTCAACGGCCAAAGTGACCTCGATTAGATAAGACTTTGACTTCTTTTGTCCGATTTTAGAATAAGCTCAGACTTTAAAGTAGGGAACAACTAATGTAGAGACAGTTCTACCTAAACTTGGGATTGCCGATGAGAAGCCAGATCAGAATGACCGATCTTTCCACCTCAACTAGGGATGACCTAAAGCTACAATCACGTCAGCCCGCAATATCTGATGATAGTTACTTCTAGAATCATTATTTAATTGTTATGGTGCAGATAGGGCATCGAGATTGTCGGAAAAAAGTTATCCCAACAGCATATTAACTATGGGGTGTGATCAATGCGCGCGATTGTGCAGAGATGGCCACCACTCATCACTAAAATAGCCACCAACCTCTCCTATAAATAGAGGGAGGCAGGAACCATGGGGTAGATTAAAAGCCTCTCTCACCCTCTCATCATCATCATTCTCTTTTCCACTATTCTCTAATATCTATGTGATTTGTGCGGCAAAGAATCTCTATCAGAAAATCTACCCGGCAAAGGATTTCTTCTTCTTTTTTTTTTTTTTTCTTTGGTGAAAGGAAACAGAATCTTTATTAAAGAAGATAGAAGTAACAGTTTACAAGCAACAACCTATACAGACTAGGCACAATCTTCATACACACAGCCGAACTACAGGAAGACATACCTATGTTTGTGAAGAAGACACAGTAATAACCCAAAAGAAACACCCAACTAATAGTAAACCATGCAAAAAACTGACAGTTGTAACATAAAGTAGTATTTGTCAAAAATGAGAATCAAACCCAAAGCAAGTACCAAGGTTGGAGCATGCAATAGGTATAGGAAAATACAGACGAAGATAATCTGGGTATCATACTTCTGAAATGTGACCTCCAAAATAAATCCACGCTGATGTCTGGTTTAAGAGGAAGGAAAGTAAGCATAAACCAAGCAAAGCATACAGCCAGCAACCTATACCAATGCTGGTGATAAAGACAACATCTATAGAGAAGACCAGAAAAGAAGGAAATATAATGTACCAAAGGAGGCCCCGGAGCAAACAATAACCAGCAGATGCAAATATTTAGAGGATTCCGAAGAGCAGCAGCCAAAGAATTGCTTTGATGTATTTTGAAATTAGCATTTCATTAATCAATAGGACATTGCCATGTATTAATACCTAAGAGATATATGTAGGAGTTAACTGCAACCCTGCACAAAGAAGAAAAGAATAGGTTAGACGCTCAGATTTTTTCGCCTTGCTCACTCTGTGTTTGATAAATTTTTTTTCATTCTAGTTTTGCTCTTTTTTTTGGCTCCCTGACCTCACCCTTTATTCACCCTCTATGACTCTCGGATCTGAAAATTTACATCGCCTAGCCCCCACGTTTTGACTCAAAATTTTTGTCCGGAAACTTCTCCCACTCTATTGAAAGGATGTTTGGGTAGAGAGAATAGAGTTCTAGAATCAGAATTAGAATGAATGACTCCCATTCTAACTATCCAACTATTTGGTTGGAAGGAGTTCCATTCTCATTCCAAAATAGAATGGAAATCGTCCGAAACTCGATCTTCATTTTTTTCTTTTCGAAATCAGAATGATCTAATCTATCTGGAACTCAATCTCCATTCTTTCCTGGAGATACTTGATTCATGGTCGGAATCAGAATCGAAATGAAAATCGGAACGACTTGAAATCGAAATTGGAATGATCAAATCTCCCGAAGCATTTGGTTCGTGATCGGAATCGAAATTGAAATGAAATTTAAATCCATAGAGAAGAGTAAAGATTGAATTTTATATAAATTGGATCATTTTCAATCTGCTCTCAAATAGAAATCGGAACGAGGCTCCTCTCAATTAAACTGTTAGAATGAAAGTCATCCATTTTCATTCCGATTTCAGATCTCCACTCATCCCATTCAAATATTCTTCTATAAATTTTAATTTAATTTTGATTTTAATTTGATCATAAATCAAATTCTTCAAAAAATTTTAATATTTAATTTAAAAATTTAACATTTCAATTTCAATCCTAATCTATTCAGATTTTCAGCCGCACTTTGATTTGATGGCGAACTAGATACCTCCCGAGTCCAGCTCATCTCGATCCAACCGATCTCAGTCCCGTCTCGGAGATCACCAGCAGCATTGCGGAAGTCCGTTGCCATCTGACTGCTGTGGCATGATGACAAATGATATGTCGCGACTTTTGATGACAAACGAATCGATAGCGTGACAGGTTTGTTGCTCGTTCTCGGTCCAGAATTCCGAGGTGTCTTTTGACCCGCGGTTTACGCCACGCGACCACCAAAGAAGATCCCTGCTGTATTCCACTTGGAGAATCCTAGAAGACAACCCAGCAAAAGATTGGTTTCAGACTGTCCATTGGGCTACCCGCACCCTTTACAACTGTAACCTAGTCGCAAGGAAGGTCTCTCTAGATAACCCGTGGTGCACACTCGCACATGGCGCGGTGCTCCTAAATTACGGTTGATGTCGTGTACACAACTTGCTGGCTCATGCCCATGTTTCAATCTTTAGGAACAGCTGCTAGTGATGTGCTAGAAAATAAATATTTTGAATTTTTCTTAGAGAAAAATACAGTTATAGGTATTAACTTGCACTTTTCACACACTATTTGGTGTTGCTTCCCTTTCTTGGTTGAAAGAATGATGATGCTTGCGCACCTAGTATATATATGTATACGATAGGGATTTTGCATAGCTGACTATATATGATGGTGCATCAATCACTGATTTTGGGTTAAGCTTGATAGGGTCGAAAGTAAGTCACGGACAAAATCTGATCATGTCAATCCAAATCAGATAAAAAACCACTATTTGATCAGATTTGAATGCAAAATTGCTATTCAATTAGATTAATGTATAACACTGGTTAAAAAATTTCTTTCCTTAAATTATAGATAGGCTTGCTTCCTTTTTAGTAAGCAAGAAGGGTTATTAATGGTATGAATTCTTCGTCCAAGATACTCATCACTTTCTACTTTTTTAAATCATTAGTATTATTAAATTGTATAGTGAGGTACACCATCCTTTATCTTTTACAAAATACTATTTTATTAAATTTGGCTCATAAATCCAATTTGCATGTGAAGCAATATCCAATTTATATCATTATCTATTTAAATAAATATGGATGTCATTGATATTGATCCTATGTCCCTATCTATTTAGAATAAATATGAATACAAATTTCCATATCTGTTTAATATATATCTGCATTCATATTCATATCTACTAAAAAAGTATGGATGCATTTGCAGATATATCATATCTAATTCATTTTCAACTCCAGAGCTTGCTCAACATGTAGGGCATGTAAGAATTTAAGATACATAGTGAACTCAGCATTAATTGCATAATCAACATCTTGATTATATTGCTAATAAAATGATACCTTAAATGTATGAACTGTAGACGTTTAACCATTGCACCATAGAGTAAGCACCTCTCCATCTCTCTTACTTCTATTTCTAAACATTCTACTGAATGAGTTTCCTTCAGTTCAACTAAAACTACATCATGTTGCTTCTCATTTGTCTTTTAAATCTTCTAATCCAATATTGCCTTCTATCATTAGGGCATTTCAGGCCTATTACTTCTTTCATGCAAATAATAGGGTATTATTGAATTATTGTCCGGATAAAATGATATTGAGGAGCATGTTAATATATAGCTCCTTATACTATTAGAAAAATTATAAGAGAATGATTGACATAGATAATTAAGCCAAAAATCTAACGGCTTGAGCTTTTAAATTGAATAGATCCAATGGATATCAAGTCCTTCGGTATCAGACTTTCTCATCATCACTATTTACCATATCATATGCTGTTGTTCCTAACACAAAGCTCTTTCTTAGCTATAAGGCACCAACTAGCGTCTCTTACATTTGTTCTTGAATGCTAACCACCTCAAAGTCTGTTTTTGTCCTTTCCAGTGATATTCCATTAACTTCACCTAACTTCTGAATTCTTTGAAACTGCTTCATTGGCCACCAAATCCAAATACCTTCTGCATTAAATACTACAGTCCTGCAACCTAAATCCTAATATTTTCTCTCAAATTACAACGAAAATTACTATATTTTAAGGTTATCTCTCCTTTATCTTCATGTTTAATTAAGCATTTGATATTCTTCTATGATTGGCTATGTTGATGCATGTCTCCGAGGGAATCAAATCACACTACCAGACAAAGAAGAACATCTGTCTGACTTGACGAACTCAGCTTCAGGCTTCCTTTCCCAATAAATTAATGTGTCTTTTCATGATAAATGTTGGATTGGGAGGTTGAGAAGAATCTTAAGGGCTCAAGCTGCTTTCCCATGTTAAGAAATAGTTGAATGAGCTCAAATTTAAAGAAGCTAGGTACCCTTTTATTGGTCCAGCCATTCTTGCAAGTGGGCTCCCTCAATTCTTGTAGGTGATTGCTTAAGAGGAAAATGCCAAAGTAAGACATTAAAAAACGAAGCATGGTTTTCGTATTAAAACAACAGACACCGTCCATTTGACATATTGGGGCCTTTTGGTATGGTTCGTGTCATGCAGTTGTCTATCCCAAGCATACCAAATACTAAAAAAATTGCCTAGTTTACCTAAAATATAAAATTATCTATCTTAAATTAGAACTCAAACTTTCTCCCAAATATAATTTGACCTCACACGTTATTTATTTATTTATTTTTTGACACCCTCACTGGTAAGTGTCCACCGACACAGTGATTCTCTTTCTTCCCTTTCCTTTATTTTTTTTTTTTTTATTATTTTTTTTTTTTTTTTGTTCGGTAGGAGAAAAAATTTTTGGCATGATATTCTTTTTAGCAAGAAATCTATATCATCTATTTAGAGGATGATACTAGTTTTATCTCATAAATAGATGAAATCATTCATATGGAAATGATCCACTGGTTAGTAGGGGTACCAATTTTAGTTGATTTATATTCGAGCTGATCCAAATAGGATAGATTTATCCGATCCAATTAAAATCATAGATGGATATAGATTTCGAAAAAAATATCTGAAGCAGATTCAGATCGGATACAGATAATGATATACCCCAATCCGAACTCGATCCAGTATAATCTTAATATATATATATTTTTAAATTATAATGACTTTATATCGTGGAATAAATTACTTAATTCCTTCTTACCAATATCTTTTTTTGCTAGATTTCTTGGTACTCTACATTGGTTGCCTATAAGGGAGGAGTACCTAATGTAATTCAATTATCAATTAATCTAATGCTAGATTATGCTTCTTTATTTAAAATAAGAGCTTGTAGGTTTAGGACCTTCTAACGTACGTGCACGTCTGTCGCTTTCACTAAGCTCCCTTCTACATTCGTTTTATGGGGCAGAAGAAAAGGAGGAATGATAATGCTTTGGCTCATCCAAGATTAAGGTCCCTGCGGTTGGTATATAATAGTGACAAAAGTAAAACCCTTTGTGTCATGCAACAATATTGCAGCAAGGTCTCCCCTTTTCTTTTTCTTTCTTTTTTTTTTTTTATTGTAAGGATAATATTACAGTAAGATCAACCTCAAAAGTTAACTTGATGACCTGTCATGCAACCATTGGAGTCGCTGACCAAACAAAAAGTTTGCCAAATCATAATTATAACGAATATTATTAATTGATTGACTAGTAAATTGATACGATATAACCCAATGATATCAACTATTTTTTTTTTTTTGAGGTTAAGCACCGGTAAATTTCAATTGTATGGTTTATACTTGGCATGCAAGATTAAGATGTGTATTATAGGATTATATATTGTACTAGTACTTTTTGTATTTCTTAATACATTAATTTCTACAATACATGCATCATATGGTCGAGCGCACCACCAACCATAATATTTTATTTCTGTGATCCCATTCACGGAGCATGCATCTCAGTACATCATCGTAGAAATGAGCAATTATGATATCTGATGATGTGCACGAGCACATGATGCATACAGTATATAAAATAATTTTTTTTAATTAAGGTACATTCCTTAGTTGGTTCTAGGAAAACCCAAGCAATCAAACTCCTTGCCAAAATCCAGGCTGTAACATAATTTGTATTCATACTTCACCAAGGTGCATGCCTAGCCCACAGGACCAAAAGGCAAACCGCCAGTGGCATCCTTGTAATTAATTAGCCGCGGCACCCAGGATCCCCGCTGTCGTCCCATTCTTGTGGTCCCCACCCCACCACCACCACCACCCCTTTATATGCTCGAAGCTTCCCTCCTCCTTCCCTCGTCCCCCTCTCTCCCTCTCTCTCTCTCTCTCTCTCTCGT